>JFBX01000877.1:82548-108065 GCA_001563135.1 Colletotrichum simmondsii
TCGCCAAAGCTCCTAGAAGCACGTCCCAAAAGCACCTTACTCGTTCAAGATGCAGCTCTCATCCATTGTCCTCTCCGTTGGCCTCATGGCTGCCAGGTAAGCCTTGTCCTAAATCTATCTCGGTTCTACATAGATACTGACGATCTTTTCCTAGTGCTAACGCAAAACTCCACAATGCCGGTGTCTGCGTGACAAACAGACAAGAGATGCCCGTCGGCGGCACTGGCTGGAGTGTGAGCTACACCTGGAGCAAGAAGTACGAGATCTTGCCCGATGCGACCAAGTGCGCTTGTAACTACTACAAGAATCGCAATACCGGAAACAAGCAATGGGACAAGTGCCCCGACTGCACCTTTGTAAGTCGTTTTCTACCGCGTTAAGTAGATCGTAGTCTAATATCATGATTCTAGGACGGCTTCCAGTGCAACTCTGCTGGCTGGCATATTGGAGGCGATGAGCTGAACTACTACTGCAGCAAGAAGTGCGGCGCCCAGGGCTCCGAGGCCAACTAATCTCTTGCCATTACTGCTTTCGAGTTTTTTTGCTGGGACGATGACGGACGAACATTGAGATACCACGTTTTTATTCATGGCTGCACATACTTGATTACCATGAGGTTGGGCTGGGACTCGCTTCGAAAGTAGATACCTATCGACATTAGTACATATCCTGATAACCATAATTCACTATTTCTTAAGCTTCAATTTCTGCGATCCAGTGTCTCTGTGTGTTTCTTAACCGGGCCGCAGAGGGTTCAGCCCACGCGGCATTTGTAGAGCGGGATTAAGACGTTTTGCCCGCACGCACAGGCCTCAACGTTGTTTGACTCGTTTGACTCCCGTCTCCGATTATACTTTGACCAGCCGCGGGAAGTAAAAAGGCAAAATGACGTCGGGAGGGGACTTCACTAACCTCTTCTGACTTACGACCGCCTCTTCTCATCAATCTTATTTTGACGCCGAAAGAGCCTTATGTTTCGAACTCGTCGCCTCAACGTTTGATTCTGAGAACATCACGCTCACGCAGCTGTCGTTGACTTTTCGAATTCTCGGCTCCTTGAGCCGCCTTGGACGGATGCTACCTCTTGGTTCAAAAACGGGACCCGTCGCCAGGGCCCTCCGCAATCTCCTCTCTTGTGCAGTAATACGACGTCGCAACGCAATGGGGTAAGTGGATTGTGGTTGGTTGGCACTTGTCGTGCCAAGAGGCTATCGCCAGCACCCCATCTCGGGAACTCTTTGGGTTGGTTCGGCGTGTCTGCGTGTCTGCGTGTCTGCACAATGCCTTCAGTTCGGCTCCGATGCAGAAGCGGCTTTAATCGCCGCGGGCTTCTCGCCGCTGGAAGGAAGGTAAGTTTGGACTTCGGTTCAACATTGCGTCAAGCAAAAAAGCCAACCGTGACTCGGTTGGTGTGTTGTTTTAGCGACGGAATCGCCGCATAGTTTGCGCTAACCAGGGGTTCCTTGTGGGGAATGCTGTCTACCGTCCAGCTGGCTCACCCCAGCATCCGATAATTAGACTTTTGTACAGATGGAATCTATGGATCGTCTCAAGTAATTAGCTCCTCGGGGTGCAGCTCGCCATTTCAGCCCCCGATGAGGTTCGCCAGGGCTGATTTTAGCTGGCCAGGCTAGCCGTTGTAACGGCGGGTACCTGGCGCGTTGCTACGGTAGGATTGGCCTTGTAGGACCTTACGGAAGAGGGACCGATCAACGGCAAGGGCAATATACGCAAAGTGGTTTGCAGAGGCACGTGTCCCACCCTTTGTTGTGGTTCTCGTCGTCGCATGAGTCAGCCTACGTACAGATCTTCGGTTGCGCGAATAGCAAAGGCTTCTTGGAGGCCATGGATTGAAATTGGGAATGATGCCGCGATGAGCATCTATGACATAGAGATAAGCTTAAGGTGCCAAGCGCATGCCCAAGTTGTAGTTGTTGCATTTACGAGACAAATTCGCTAGAGAAAGCAACGCGATGTGATCGGAGAAGCCGAAAGCACATCATACTCACAATAGTAACTAACTTAAGATTGCTTATAGGTTCTCCTATAGCTGGTGTTTCAAATTGAAGAATAATGCGAGAGCGATAAGATTGCCCTCAACTGGGGGCGATCACGTCTCTCTGGGAGTTTGCCACTCCATACGTTGCTTCAACTTAGATCTCACTACAATTTCCGTGGCCGACCAGCTTTGGCCTGAAAGATGAGGGGGCTACAGCACAACTGGAACCACCCATGTGTAATAAGCCATGTATTAGTGCGAACAATCCGGATGATCCTTGTGGGCCAACTAGCTCTCGGGCCATAGGGCGTCGCCTCTACGGAGAAGCTTAGAAGGGGACGGGGCTCTTCCGAGTCAGTTGCCCTGTCATTGGCCTACTCTTCGACCTTTTCGGTTCAAATCAGCAACGCGTCATGTTGGAAGTCTTCGAGGTTATTGGCTGAGTTTTACGCAGAGGCCTTTATTTGTCCAGGGAATGACCTCTCATCTCATTGCTGAGTGGAAGACCTGGAGAGTCTTCTCCACGTGCTCATAGCGCTCCACGTCTTATCAATCGACAAGGAAAGCAGCTCTATGGTAACAAAGACACTCAGAAGAGTCACGTAGTGTTGGGGTCGGTGAAACTCCGACCTCATGATTGACTTTAGGGTGGATCTGAAGGAGATTCTAGACTCACAAAATTATCCACAACACGGGCCATCAATAGGAGCCAACTGGCGGCATTTTTGCCTTTTTCCTGCAATGGGAATGTTTCTGCCGGAAACGATTGATAATTTTTTAAATCCGAGCTTTGGCCTTCGATCGAGCTAGAAAAGATCAGATAACTCAAGTGCGTCTCCATTGTGGTGGAATCTACACGTGCTATGGCGAACTGGGCAGAGACTTCAATGCTAAGCTTCGCAACTATGATTTTTGCTCCCTTTCCTGTACGTAAACATAATGTACATGAAAACTATGTGTATGGACACAACGCGCGGCACCCCAAGGCTCCAACAAATTGACGTGGTCATAATCGTTACTCTAGAGATGAAGCACTATATCCCAAGCAGTCAAATCTGAAATACTGACATACGGGCGTCAAGAGCCGCTTGCAGGAGCAGTTGCCTAAGCTCGTTCTATTGGACGTGGAATGCCCTTGATTACTGTGCTCTGCTGTGTTTACCAATGGCAGGTGGAGCTGTAATAGTAAGGACCTCCAAACATCACCGATACATGACCGCCGACTAAAGATGAAGTGAATTTGCCAACAGGATAACGTGCTCATGTGCTCTGATAACGAAAAAGGACCATCCCGCCCACATTCATAATTTACTGCGGCAGGCAAGATGGAAAAGCCCGGGCCCGTGTACTCACCGCCGTTGGGAAGCACAAGTTGGTTTGTGCCGAAGGACACTTTAATCTGAGTTTCAACAGTTCACGCGCTGCTAGTGACTTAGTGTATATCTGTTTCATCATAAGTCACAATATTCTGTACGAAGCTGAGGGGCATAAGCGAATTGGAATAACGTAATTCGAGCTACAAGTGTTATTAAAAACGCGGAGGAGGTCATTGAATCAGATTATCGTCCATCTTGGCAACGCGGAGTGAAAGCTTGGCGCGGATTGTTTGTTGCTCGCTAAGTAGATGTCACAAGTGACAGTGTACGATATGGGGATCCGGATGGTGGGTGGTGTTATCAACCTTATTGCACCTGGGCTTAATTATGTGATCAAGCGATTGATATCTCATACACTGGTCAGTATCTAATTTTCACGGATTAATTCGTTAATGCAACAATTCTAGGCGCGACTATACATAACGGAACATGCCGTAACTTGTGCTCGCGCTTACATTCGGGTCTTTTCAATGTGCCATGGCACTGACGTGGCTACCAGGGGACGTGTATCCGTATGAAAAAGTCTAATGAGTCGACAAGAGACCCTGAAAATCCTTGCGGTAGTTGGACGTCGGAGCAAGTTGAACATCATGCCAATGGGTGGGCAAGCCTCAAGGGTGTTGTTTGTGTGCTTGGTGCTATCATATATCAGCTTGGGTCAGAATTTCTACCAATATCCCCACCGGCCTCAAACCTTCCAACCTCCTTCTCTCTCAAGCGCCAATCTCGCTCAAATTCTTTTCGTCAGTTTGACCAGCACACCCGAATTTGATACCGCTCCCGTGATTGAGTTGAAAATTTCTTTTTCTCGATTGCGTCTTTGGAGGCTGGGTCCGGGGCTGCTATGGAGCTTTCTCTTCCATTGCTCACCAATGCCGGTAGTGCCGTATATGGCTGCCCGTGCAGCGAATCCGACCAAGCCGGAGCAACTCCGTTATTTCCAGACCCTCGGGTCATGGTCAATCAGCCGTGATTTCACCGAGCGATAGGCGGTGTTGCTGGATTAGTGATGTTTGACGGTCGGGTAAAAGGCGTCGCCGCTCAGCAGCCGGAATTTCGGGTATTTCTCTCGGCTTCACGGCAGACAGTGCTATCAAGGTGCGCGATGAGTCATTGCGATAGAGCTCATCTGAGACGTTCGTGATAAATGCTCGCTTGTACTAGGGATATCCTCCTGGCATAGAGACACAGTTTTCGTACACTCCGCGATTTCGGGAGTCATATCACGCCGCAAGTCGGAGAAGTCTAAAAGGATTTCCTCTTTGAGATGACTACATGGAGCAATAGAAGTAGTGGTGCAGACGGAATGTTCAATTTAAAAACCTCAACACCCGCAGGTCAATTGAAACTTAAAGAGGAAGATCTTTCCTAGGCAGGAAGATAGGGAGTCGATGCCTGACTGCGGGAACAAAGTCTTTTGGACCGACTCTATCTTCATGGGCTCTACTAGAGTTGCACGATTCAGACATTTCAAAAGTTGAGGATTGAAGTGAAACATTGGATAGTCATATATGATCCTGCATATGAGACGTGAAGTCAAAGGACGACCAAAGCCACCGGCAGTGCATCCATGATGGAAGCTTGGAACTCTCTGCATTAGCATAGGATAGTGACATGCAGCCTTTGCGAATGTACTACTTAATTCACGTTTGATGCGATAGGAGCAACCCAAGTTGATGAAACCAATATGCAATCCGGTCGCTGAGATTTTGGAGAGAGATGCACCCCATTATTCTAGGCTAAGGTACCTACTTTTTTATGTAGATGTTCCGCGCTACCCAGAAACCGAATGCCTTAATACACATTCCATTGCTTCTATGGACAATGTTTGCCAACGATATTCCGTTCCCGGAAACGCCGTTATGAATGGACTCAAACTGTAGATCAAAGGATCAACATGCATTTTACTTTAAGGGGAAACGGTCGGCTTCAATCGACATCATCCGCACATTCGGCCAATTGTTCGGCTTGAGAACGCGAAACGATGTCGCCGAGATGTGCAAATTGATCGCAAGCGGGCGTCAATAAGTTAGGTCCGCAAATTGATGCTATTCAAAAGGGTTTCTGCACGAATCTCAAGAATTCATGACATGGTCTTTCCACGCAGACACGTAATCTCGAGATGCAAGAGGCCGGAATGAGTCCATGTTGATGTGCGGCGGGCAGAACTCAGGGCCAACAAAAGTCTCCGCAATTGATGTCGGACAATGCGTTACATCTGCCATGGGGTAGTGAGGAAACAGTCTCGCGCCGAGTTTCGCAACGTAAAAAAGGATGGTCTCGAGTACGGACGTAGACACCTTGATGTATCTCGCAGTGATGCAGCGTACACCGAAACCAGAGTTGTCACCTGCAATGACTCACCCTTGTGTGCTTCTGTTTCAGCAAAAGCCTCAAAAAGTCGCAAACATGGGATCACTAGTGGATAGGAAAATGATAGGCAACATTGTATTCAATGAAGGTGTGGCGGTGACCTCCAACCACCACCTACCTTAGTCAGGAGGCCTGTCAATGTCAGCAGCACGTGGGCAAGTGCACCGGGAACTCCTTGTGCGGCAGTTCTAGCTTGCACTGAAAACTGACAAGGTTCAAAATGTCTGTAGAAAGGAAGCTTCGTGGTAGGGCTGCCCGTGATCTCATTCGTGCTGTTTTTGGGCAGGCAAGTGCTGGTAAATAGGGTATTCCGTGAAGAACACCAGTGGCACGACGATGTATCGGAACTTCAGAGTCTCAACCTTTCCCAGCAAACACCTCCCCTTTACAAACTCGAACTCGTTTCCTCGATTGGGATGCAATGGCACAGTACTTGAGGTCATACCGTGTGGAGAAAACGAACTTTAGTTACGAGTCAACCTTACAGTATCCAGGCTCTTCGATGTTGCTATTTTTGTTCATTAGCCACCTATCCAAGTCCAAAATTTGGTACTGAATGATTCATTTGATACAGTATTACTTACAGCCAACACTATCTTATCTCACATTCATAGCTGCGAACGGCATTGTTCGAGCGACCGTTTCCATCACCCATATCCCCGTCTTCCTGATTCCCGTTGGCTTCAATGTCTCCGACAGTCGCGTCCCCTATCCCAAAGAGATCCATTTGCTCATCATTGTTCCGCACGAAACAAATTGGTTTATTTTATGCAATAGAGGTGGCTCAGAGACTGACCGAAACCAGGTGCAGGTGGTATCGCCCATGTCGTCACTGCGAATTTAGCTGATACGATCGAAGAATTGCTGGCGAACATTGACTAGCACAAACATCTCGAGTTTAATATTCAAAAACTCTAGATTGATCAAATCAAGGGTCACTTTAGCATTGTAGAAGAAACTTGGCTGGGCAAAGATGCATTGTACTTCGTTTCCTCGGGGATGTAAGAATGGAAAACGCCACACGTAATTAGAAGCTAGGGGGCCGGGGCGGAAAGAACAGTAAGCCATATGACTCGGGTGTATCGGCTAAACCTGTTTCACAGCCATTCAACAGATTCCGAATATCAATCCAGCCATTCATTGCTTTCCGGGCTGTTCACATGGCGATTATGCCAAGTGTTAGCGGCGCAGCACTTCTCAACTTGGATTGGCGGTAAATTTCCCTTGGCAAAACAATAGCCAGTTGTCGAGGTGGCCAGATGCAGCCAAAAATGACGCAACTTGTCGCTTAATGCGTAGGAATCTGGGCGAAGTATTGCGGCTGTGCTGTGTGCTGAATGTGAACGTAGCCGCCGAAAACAGGAACAACGGGACAAAAGTTGGTTAAATAAGAGAACATCTTGCCCAAAGGCCCACCGATTCTACAATAGATTGTGAGATTAAGTACCACTTCTAGTGTCTTTGACTTCCGAAATCCATTCTGCCTCGACTTTAACATGGGCTTCGTATGTATTATAAGCTCTTGGACAGGTTGCAATTTGTATATCGTATGTGCTGACGTTATCTAGTTGAAGACCTTGGGCGAGAAGGCGGACAGAGTGGCGTTGTCTGTCACAAACACAATGGGTCGGTAGACATTGAATCTGTCTTATAATGTTCAGCCACTAATATCATCAAGCCGATAGCCGCTCTTATCATTCCGGTGGTCCCGATTGTGTCGCAGCAGACAGTGTCCCTCGAAATTCCAAGGGACAACGGGAACCACCTCCACGCATATCCAAAATGACCTGGGCAGAGACTCTTGAGGCAGAGAAGGCGGCGAAAGAGCAGCAAGCCGATCTCGTTAAATGATCTACTCTCTGAGCTAAGAGCTTGGCTGTCGAATCTCAATGTATGGCGAACCCCACGTACGTAGTCTGGCAGAGAACAGGAAAGAGATCACGAGTGGAAGCCCATTGCAAGTAGGAACTGAATGCCGGTAATAGCGTGTATTCCTGTAATGAGTGCCAAATGGCTTATCTATTGATCGCATACTTTAAGCTGTATACATTAGCATGGCAGTGCGGGTAGCTTCATCTAGATCTTCGATAGGAAGCCCCAGGAGATTGTTGTCAGAAGCGAAGTCCGCATCATCGGTCGGTTGGAAGACACGAGCGTACATCAACTTATAAAAGCCCCCTTGCTTGCCTTGCTTCAGCTCTTCAAGACCGTCGTTGTACCTCTTTTGAGTGGTCTCATGATCAACTTTCCAGTCAGAATCGACTGTCCCTGTCACTCGTTTGACACTCTCCAGCATGTCACGCTGGCTAATCTTGAAGCTTGAGGCAAAGACAGTCTTGTTATGGAATTGGGAGATGTTTATCGACTTATCATCGGCATCCTCGGGGATGATCTTCAGGCTCAAGACAGATGCTACGGCGCGACCGCATTGAGCCCATGTAGCGACCTTGATAGCTTGTTCGCCGTCGTCGTACAAAGTAACCGTGCGATTCTTCAAGTCGAATCCAAAGGTGACAGGGCCTGCGATGAGGCTGTACTCGTACCAAAACCCGTTCATCAGCGCAATCGAAGTCAGGCCCGCTTTCTGAACCTCGGCGATGTTCTCCATGACGGTGTTTGTGATTGGAATGTCCTTCCTGATGGCTGCGCTGTGTGTGTTGATACTGTAGGCGTTGGGCATGACGTATGAAACGCCTGCCTCGGCGGCAGCTTGAATCAGAGACGTGTGAGTACCCGGAGGAGCGCTTAGTGAAAGCGTAATGACGAGAAAGTCTTGACCGTTCAGAGCTGCGACCAAAGACCTTTTGTTCTCGTAATCGACAAAAGCCTTTTTGACACCATTCGGCAGGGAGCTGGTGCTTTCTTTACGCGTGATTGCGGTCACTGTATGCTTCCCTGTCTTTAGAAGTTCCTCTGCGATGGCTTTCCCAATGTTACCGCCAGCCTACAAGTTATTTTGTCAACTTAAGCTCATATTCACATGAAAATCTTCTCCGGAATCACTTACTCCTACTATGGCTACCTTCTGGATGGAGTTCTCGAAACCCCTTAGGAGCATCTCGCGCAAAGCCTCCGACCATTTTGTCTCTAGTTGGGATAGAGTGGATGTTTAGACTGTGAGGCAACTTTAAGACTAATGAACTCAGATGCGAATTTCTGCAATAGAGGTTGGAAAGGCAAGGAAAATATGGTTGTTTTCCAACTCGATTTTCAACTGGTAGTCAAATTATTGGAATTTGAGGGGGCCTGCCGATGTGTTTGATATTTCTAATAAATCTGGTTGCTTTCTAATCAGATCTGATCTTGAAATCTTTCAATGTAAGTCAACTTTGATGAACCATATATCGGAGCTAGTGGACTTAAGTGTCAGCGCCATTTCGAGTGATGTTATGGTTACACCGCCGCGGATCCGAAGCCGGACTGTTCTTATCGTCCGCCGGTTCCTAGCTCGCGCTGGAAATTGCTGCCCGTGTCTGAAAATGGCTAGCGTTCCGGCATGCATCACGCCCTTCAAGCCATTCGAACCTTATGCTGATGCTAGGGGTATTACAAGGCCAACGCCTCCATAATTGCAACGTGGATGACTGATTCTGCAATGACTTGGAAGCTTGTGGAAGTTCAGATCGAGCCACTGGGGAAGTTCCATTGCTTGCTAATTTCACCTTGCTTCGTCATCCGGACCTGACGCCGATCATTCTCCTACTTTTTATCAGGAAGTACGCGTAACTTTTTCACGGCAGCAAATGATGCAGCGGCCGACTTATAAAGTGTTGGAAAAATACTCAGGATTGCTTCTCAAGTCTCGTCTCTCAAATTATCATTCAAGCCATCCACAAACCCAACGCAGGCACTTGTTCTATCTCCTCCATTGCTATCACGAACAGTCATGACGAAAGTTCTTGTCACCGGTACGACTGAGTGTGTTATGAGTTTGAATATAGGCTAATGCACAACCTGTTTGGAACATAGGGGGCACTGGCTTCGTGGCTGGTCATGTCATTGACACTCTGCTGAAGCGTGGGCACTCCGTTGTCACCACTGTCCGATCTCAGGAAAAGTCTCAGGCCTTACTGGGTGCATACGCAGACGTTTCGCAGGACAACCTCAAAACTTTGATTGTCCCAGATATTGCGACGGATGGGGCTTTCGAAGGTCTGGGCTTTCTTGAACTCGAAGCTGTGATACACGTGGCAAGCCCAGTAAGTCGCCGGGAAACTTGGCTATTACCGTTCCTTGAACCTCCTAATTAACGATGCATAGTTTCATTACAATGTCACCGACCCAAAGAAAGATCTCATTGATCCTGCTGTTATTGGTACAACGGGCGTTCTTAAGGCGATTAAGGATTCCTGTCCCGGTGTCAAACGTGTCGTCGTAACCTCTTCCTTCGCAGCCATTCTTAACCCTGGACTTGCAGCAATGGGTGCGGAAAAGACATACTCGGAGGAAGATTGGAGCCCAGTCACTCTCGAAGATGCCTACTCGAATGGCATGATGGCATATGTTACTTCAAAGGTCTTTGCCGAAAGGGCGGCCTGGAACTTTGTCGAGACCGAGAAGCCAAATTTTACCTTGTCCACAATCTGCCCGCCCATGATATATGGCCCCGTGAGATTGCCGGTCAAGTCCCTCTCCGCGATCAACACTTCGAACCAACTTCTGGCGGAAGTCATTTTGGGAAAGCACGAGGCAGGTCTACCGCCCACAGGATTGCCGCTCTGGGTTGACGTCCGTGACGTCGCCCTGGCACACGTAAGGGCCATGGAGGTCCAGGGCGCCGGGGGCAAGCATTTTCTTACCACAGCTGGCTTCTACAGCAATAAGGAGATGGCCAATGCACTTTGGAACAGCTTCCCTTCAATGCGGGAAAAGTTGCCAGAGCCTAGTAGCTTTGGGGGGGTGCCCAATTCGGCTTTGAAGTTCTTTGGATACAACACGTCCCAGGCGATGGAGATTTTGGGCTTAGAATGGACGCCGTATGAAAGGACTGTCGTCGACTCAGCTATGTCTTTGGATGGATTAAAGGAGTAGACAGTGACTCATGCGCACCTATCGATGAATGATCGAGCTTGCCTGAGGTTGCTATTGGCGGGTCGCAAATGATACCAGCCTGCTTGCACCTTGAGTAAATGCAGGAGCTTGTTCTTCTTCCTTTACACACGGATTATCTATTGAGATGAATATTCAACATTTTATCATTCTACATCTTATGAACGACTGAGGATGTATCGAGGGTTCAGGAGTGTTGTTCTAGGCCCCAAGTGCATAGCTACCGGTCATAGCAAACACGGTCCAGTAATCTAGGTCTGGTGCTGTTTGCGTGACATGAAGAATCTCTTTAGCTGATTTGAAGCCTCCAGATTCCCACATAAACTTCAAACATCGTTGCACCCATGCCTTTACTTTCTTGTCTTCTGATACCTGATTGATTAGGTAAAGGGGCGCCAGAAAGGTGCTGCAGTGAAGCTGTTGTACAGGCGAAAAAGGTAATGAATTTGTTTCATGTATTCCTGGTAAGATAAACTGAGGCACGGAGGCGCACATCTGATTGACCGAGTCGCGACTTGTTCCGTGGAATGTGTACTCTTTCGGGCGACTCTCCTCGGGGACGTAAGTCTTGATGAGGTGGTAAAGAATGAGGCGGATTGTGCAGATTGCATTCGAGACTTGAGTGATGTAGTGGTCCGGGTAGATGTCGTAGAAACATCCCAGAATCCGCTGGTCTGCAGTGACTTGTATGGTTTTTGGCTTCCAAGATGGTGGACGGGCTTTGTCCAACGCATCGATTCTTTCATCCAGACCTTTTGCCTTGACGAGAAGTTCCAATGTCGAAACTCTCCCATGAATGATGTCGGACTTAAGGTTAACAACCTGCGCAAGGACACCTAGAAATGTCCATTTCACGCTCTTGACACGATAGCCAATATTTCGACGGACATTTGTAAGCTCTGGAGGTACTTTATCTCCGACTGTGGCACAGCTTACTGTCACCGCCGTCACAAGTCGAGCTGCAACTTGACAGCCTGTTGGGGTAGACACAATACTCGTCTCACGGGCACCGAGTAGTGATAAGCCGCCTTGTGCGTGACTCAGCCATGACTGAGATTGTGCCGGATCCCGGTGGACAAGCTTTTCGTACATATCCAGCAACAAAATGGTTTGGAGTGCTTTTTCCGCTTCCCCAGGATTGAGCGAGCTGAGAGCGTGATTGAGTCGTTGAATAGCCGTGACGTAACTTGAGCTGGCTAATAGGAGAAGATTCGGGCTGGCGAGCTGAGCAGCCATAAAGGCTAGACTGACTGCTTCGACGCTCGCTGAAATATGATCTAGTGTCTTGGAGTTCCGGTAATGGTAAGCTATCTCACCCATGCTCCGAGTGAATCCTTGGATGTACGTCGAGAAAAATGCGCATCGTGCACGCGTATCCCAGCTCAGCTCCAGAGAGGCTGGATGATTTTGTGCATGTAGAACACGGCTACGACGAGCAATAACCTTTTGTTCTGCTGAAATATTCTCACTGTGGAATTGAATTGCGTCAGGATCCCGATATCCATGGCATGTTATCTTAGCTCTGGCACACTGGCCACACATATCCGGCCGCAGATCACACTAATGGCGACGGCTTGTCAGTCAAAAGATCTTTCCTAGAAAAACTATGCAATCGGAATGTACGGCGAGTCTTAAGAACTTGCCTTGAGTTTCCTCGCCCTGCATGGAAGGCATGCCGGCGAAAGACGCCCTCGGTTCACCATTGGTCTGAAGCTCAGGGGTCTATCCCACAATCCTTGCCCAAATAATCTGACAAATGTGCGAATGTCGAATCGAGGCCTGCGAGCGAAGGAGAGACCTTCCGGAAAGTGTCCAGCTGGTACTATAATTAGTGAGGCGAGATGCAAGTTTTGCAATTCTGCACCATTCTGCTAAGGGATGAAGTTGGATTTGTCTCATGGCGCGCCGTCCCATTGACGTCTTTGGCTGTTTCCTAAAGGGGCTAGCGTTCCGGTCTCACAAATCTAAATTTGTGGAGTTCTCGTCGGAGTATGAGTGGATTCCTAAATTTGACTCCCCGTCCGACCCGTATCTAGGCCCCAGAGCGTAAGATGACGAGACAATTATATTTGTTGAGACCAAGACAAAGTCTCAGAAATGACCTCACTGCTTCTAATGCTGGATCTGGGTTGGAAACTTGTATTTGCGGCATCAAGTACTTGTTCGTCTTTTCGCATTAACTATATAGTGCTAAACGTCTCAAGAAATCTGCTGCTTCCTGATTGCTTCCCACAATACGTTACCAATAACTCCTGCGCTAGGTGGATTCTGCCCGGTAATCAAGCGTCCATCCTTGCCGCTCACCACGACTTTCACCCCGAAGGGCTGATCTGCCTTCACGTACCTCCCGCCATGGTTTTTGAGTTCTGTTTCCAAAAGGAATGGCATTGCATCCGTAAAGCTGTATGCGTCTTCTTCCGCATTCGAAAATCCTGTGACTTCGTTGTCCTTGACCAAGTACTCCCCGTTTGTGAGCTTAACATTGACGAGGGCGCCGGGGCCATGGCAAACAGCCGAGACAATTTGGCCTGCTTCGTAGAACTCTCGGATGATGGAATGTGAGATTGGGTCGACGGCGAGATCAAACATGGCTGGATCTGTGTAAGCTTCTAATGAGGCCATATTTGTCTCGGTCCTACTCACGTCCATGCCCGCCAACGTAGAATACTCCCGCAAACTCAGAAGACCTTCCGAAAAACGACGAAAGGGTCTCCGTTTTTTCCCAAAGATCCTTCTGTTCTTTCAGAAATCTCTGACACTCTCCGTCATTTTTGCTGTCTTCAATGGAGTAGGGGTCGATGGGAGCAACACCACCCTTGGGAGAAGCGACGACGAGGTCCACATGAGGGGCGAGAGCGTTGTATGGGTGAACAAACTCGGGAAGATACCATCCAGTCCTGAAATTCTCCCGGGTTGGCATGATATCCTGAGATGTCAAGACAACGAGAAGCTTAGGCCTAGTCGACATGGCTGGTATGATGAAGTAGGTAAATAGGGAGAACCAGAGAGTGAGGGCTGCTGAAAAGTAGATGCTAGAATGCGATGATGGTCAGGAATGGGTATAGGGTATCGCATACTTAAATATGCATACAGACAGCCTATCGCCTGGGACAGCGATTAGGTAAGACTACGGGCATTGCCGTAGTCTTACTTCAAGGAACGGAAGGAATACCGAATGTAGTTTACGGCAATTCATTACTCGCATCTTGCATTTTGGGTACAAGAACTTTCCTGGCTTAGCGGCCTGTGGACGTCGTCTCGATATGCCTTGAAGCGTCCGCGGCTCGAAGTATAAGTACCCAAGTCTCTATATCGCCTCAAGCTCTGAACTTATCCCTCATTTTTTCTATCTTCTCTCACACATTCTCAACAATCACATCTATATCTAAGAATCGATTCCAGACCTTTCACCACAAAGACCTTCGGTTCTCTCAGACATCACAGATATCGCCCATCATGACTGTCACCATCACTGTCGTTTTCCCCAATGACCCGGACGCCGAGTATGATATCAACTACTACACCACCAAGCATATGCCATTGATCCAAGAGCAATGGAGAAAGTACGGCGTCACGTCCTGGTCGGTAACGAAATTCCAACCTGGCGCTGACGGTATTCCGCCATTGTACGCCTTTGGATCAACCGTTACTTGGGACAGCCTCCAGCAGATCAAGGCTGCTTTCGCTGGGCCTGAGGCTGCTGGGATTATGGGAGACGTTCCCAACTTCTCCAACAAGCAGCCCATCTTCCTGACAGGCGAGGTACTTGCATGAGAATGTAGGAGTATCATGGCTTAGAGTTAGTCAATCCACGACAGTTCAAAGGTACTCTAGAAGACTGTAGAGAGTTTATGTATCAAATTCGGATCAAGATGATCAATGACACGGCGGAATGATTGTCACTTGAATACCTTATGTGCCAGCTCCCAGTTCTTCAGATTTTTCAAAGTCAGACTCTTCCTCGATATTTTCATGCGACACCGCTAGGTCGAACTCAAATGTACATGCATGATCCTTCGTATCACGGTGGTTCATTGCAGAGAGACATGACCCAGATTATGAGCTCGTTTCGATGGTATAACCTGTGCATGTATGAATCGCATGAAACTCTACCACTAAATTCCAACTAGTCTGCGATTGCCTTGTTCCCGTAGTGTTATGACCGTTTAGACACCATGCAAGTATTCGATGAGGATCTCGCAGAGGTCATATCAAACTTTGATGAAGGCGAATGCCCCCGCTCCCATCTTCCGCGTTTTGCAAATCCGTGCAGAAAGAACGAATGCCATTCCCAAAATCATGCAACAACCGGCAAACGCTTGCGCGCCAACATATCTCCCCCTCATCGCATCGATAATGGCTCCTGCAATCGGCGATCCAGTGAGGGATGCGAAGCTGACCACCGTGAAGACCATACCCATCCTCGTACCCTGCTTTTGAGGGTCCGTAGTCAAACTACTAAGCACGGATGGAAATAGAGACTGGACTCCACCAACAGCAAAGCCATAGAAAACCGTCCAGACATAGAGCCCAGTTGTGTTTTGCACGCCAATCCAACAAAACATGACGGTCCCGGTCATGAACGCCATTGGAGCAAAAATGTTAATAGTGCCAATAACGTCCCCAATTTGGGCCGGAATGATTCTTCCGAGTGCACCCACACCATTGAGAACCAACAGCAGGTCAAGTGAGTCTGTGTAAGATAGTCCCAAGACGTCCCGGGAGAAGGCCGCAAGAAAGTGAAAGGCAAAGTAGGTTCCCCAGAAGCACTGAATATTTTTTAGTGCTTTATGCTCGCTCTGGATCAAGATGCTTACCATGAACGCCCCAATAGCATAGAAACTATACTCTGATTCTTGGAAGGCTGCCCACTCTACCAGAGGTGCTGCCTGCCGTGGTGGAATCCTAGTCTTGATCAGTAGGCCAGCAACAATCAAGGTCACGACCTGAATTAAGGCAATTGCTCTAATAGTCCAGCCAAGCCCAATCTTAGGCAAAAGCTGTCGAACCATGCTTGGTATAGTAAGACCTCCGACAACAGCCCCGGCAGCTGTGAGGCCAAACGCTAATGAGCGACGTTTTGCAAAGTACGTGGAGGTCACTGCCATGCAGGGACAGAACAGACAACCATTTCCGAGCCCGAGGCAGATACCCTGGGCAAGGAAAAACTGCCAGTACGTAGTACAAAACGAGGCAGCAACCATTCCCAAAATGACAAGGAAGAAGCCGGCAATAAACAAGGGACGGAAAAATCCCATATCTGTCCATCGTCCTGTGAATGTTCCTACGAAAAAGAGCAGAAATACTTCAAACGAACCGATCCATGAGACATCAGACTGTGGCCGCGAAAAGACACTGGTGAAGTATGGCTGGAAGACTCCAAAGGAGTTTGCAACCCCCCTACCATGTGTTAGCGTCCCAAATCATGCGACAACAAGATTTGAACCACGAACCAGGTGTTCATAACAACTAAAAACGTGCTGAAGACTGTCACATTATCAGTAATGTACGGTTTGGAACAACGTTTGCGCGTTGCTGGTCTTACTTACCTACCATCCACGCTCTAGCGCCTCCATCTGGCGGCGTATCAATTATTCTACTTGGTTGCGATGCGCTTCCCTCGATGCTGCT
The DNA here is from genome assembly GCA_001563135.1 of Colletotrichum simmondsii. Taxonomy (NCBI): domain Eukaryota; kingdom Fungi; phylum Ascomycota; class Sordariomycetes; order Glomerellales; family Glomerellaceae; genus Colletotrichum; species Colletotrichum simmondsii. The sequence goes on from JFBX01000877.1 coordinate 98,977, forward strand.
GTGGGTGGCCATCCTCTCAGTGCTCGTCTCGGTATTGCGAGAGTGTTCTGGAGGTGTGTTGCATATTTTTGGTGTCGGTGGCTCATGGGGCACGGCTTCTGACTTTTCACCCATTCTGCGAAATTCCGACAGGAAGAATGATTCCGAAAGTGCGGTTGTAGACTGCAGGAGGAAGAGGCGAAACCTCCCGGAGCAACGAATTGACGATGAAGGATCCTTTTGAAAAAGATGAGATTTGAGAGGCGCTATCATTTGAAAAATGACAAGGTCGCAGACAACTGCCATTCTCAGCTGCGGATCAAAGGGCATTCTCGCTATTATAGGTAATTCACCGCGGTCGGGATCGTCCGTCCCTAGCCGATGGTCGCCGAACTCGGCTCCAAGATAAGTTCCCCAGCGCCCAGCCGGGGCGGGAACGCTTCCCCCGCCATCCTCCCCTACGATTCATTGAGTTAACTCGGCCCAGTGTGACTCGGTCCACTTATTTGCTAGCGTACCGCCGCCCCAACCTTGAGTCCTAATTGCTAATAAAGGAGGCCATGATGAGGCTTTAGCAATACCTCTTGACGTGCTACTCAAGGCTGACTTGACGCCCTTTTGCGACTTATGCAGCGGGCGTCGGGGTTTCGCCTGCCGTTGAGTTTCTCAAGGCTCTTTTTGTCAAGTGTCTTGGCTGATCGAATCTAACCCCACCAATCAATCCACGGCTTTTGCATTTTCAAGAATAACAGCTTGGACCTTTTGTTTGCAGTGTCGTGTGCTCCTTTTAACTCAGGAGCAGACCTAAACATCGGCTGATGATGGGGACGTGTTCCTACTAGCCCTGAATCGTGGACGGTCATAGACTCTCATCTGCATGTATCAATGTTAGCGACACGTCCAGAGCGATCTCATAGTTCAACTTCGCTCATTTTTCAGCCATTGGAGATATGAGAGCTGCACCCAAGTCGCATTTGGCAGTAGGGCTAATTACGGCCAATTGAGATAACTCTGAGCATGTGGCACCCATCTACGGGTATTCGATCAAAGTCATATAACAGGCGGGAACGCAGCGAAGACAGCCTACGTTAAAGGGGAGCATTTTTCACTCGCACTTTACAGACCTCCACTTTAGTCGCTCAATGCCATCATCGGACCGAGAGAGTCTGACCTTCTGAGATCATCCGATCACCGCAAGTATCGATATGAACCAGCGTTGATATATGCTTACTCAGGTCTTGTTTCGTATGAGCAGTTGACTTTTGGAAGTCGGCTTGGACAATGCATTCTTTGTTGCTCCCTATGGTATGACGGCTATTATCTCCGTTTGCTGAATTCCGAAACCAGTCAATGGCGAGAGAGATGTAACCAAGGGGCCGTTGGGAACGTAAAGCTCGTGTGATAGATTCATTGCTATGGATAGCAAATTAGGTTGTTCATTTACTACCACTCTTGAAACTGAAGGCTTTATCATGCGACACAAATTGTTCTACGCTTTTGAAGCCCAAGGGGCATCTCCGGTACCTGTCTTCAATACATCCTTGTGTTCCTCCAGCCAAACTCTGACAGTTGTAGGCTTCCTTCCAAGAGTCCTCTCCGCAAAGTTATTCAATGACCAAATTTCCTCATGAGCTTCTTCATACTTGAAAAAGTTCCACATGGCTTGCACCAAGTGAGGTCCCATAATAGATCCATAGAAAGCAGAAAATGCCTCGAGGCTTCCATCGTACGCAATCGGTTCACCCAGTACTTCGGACAACATAGCCGCCACCTCCTCGAACGTGAGCCAGTCATGACCATTGTTCATTGTGTGGAATGCACCAATGTGCTTCGCATTGTTGGACAAGAACAGTCTGCCTGTAACCTCTGCGATGTCACGAGGGTCCACAAAGGGCACACGATGCTCTGGCCAGATCAGGGTCTTCTTTGCAACGACTGACTTGATTTGGATCCAAAAGTTGTCCATGAATGTTGCTCCGGAGTTGATGTAGGTTACAGGCAGTCCGCTTGCATCGAGAATGCGCTTGGCGATTGGGTGTTCGATTGGAAGGGATCCTGGACCGAGGGTGGTAGGAATTTGTGAAGGCGAGATCTCTGGGAAAACTCCCATCAGACGAATGATGTGTATGATGTTCTTAGCCTGCTTGAGGGCGGTGACCAAGTTCGTCATGGCCTTCTCTTCCGACAGACCTCCTGGAGTAATGACAAAAACACCCTCAATGTCGATGAGGGCGGCGGAGAGGGATGTAACGTCTGAATAGTTGGCCTCGACAACTTCGGCGTTTGGAAAGGCACCTTGAAGCTGTATTTTCTTGCCCGGGCTGCTTGTCGCCAGTCGCAGTTTGATATCAGGAGCCTCTCGAGTGAGAAATTCGGCCAAGGGCCTGCCAATATGAGCGGCTGCTCCAAAAATGAGAATGCTCTTCGGCGTGGGCTTGATGAATAGAGACATTTTCGAGGAGTTTCACGTGACAATGAGATTTCTTGCTACAGAGTGAGTGAGATGACGCCTTGTGATGGGAAAAGGAGAGTTCGTGACGAAGTTGAGACAAGTTCGTCAGTCGAAGATTATCAAGAGAGCTTAAATATTGCTTTTTAGTACAGTTTTGATTCGTACCTAAGTATGGGAAGCCGGAAGTCACCAAGTGCCGTTCGGGCCTTCTACGGGCCCAGCAGCCGAGATGATTCCCTGACTTTGACAAGGCTGGGCAAGACCGGGGGACATGTGTCAGTAAAACTAAGCTATTGAAGCCTTCAATACCCTTCAACAGCATCTGATATTAGATAGAAGTTCTAGTTCACGGTACTCTTGGCTGAAATCCATAAAAACGTCAGCTGGTGAGCACTTCGTCTCGTTTTACAGTCAGACAGCGGTAAACGTTACCGCTTTGGACAAGGATTTCCGCCTGAAAGTAGCTCCGAGCGGAACCTTATCAGTGGCGAACCGCTGACATAAGCGGCTAGAATAATGAATTTCGAAAGCTTAGGCGTCCTGCTTCTGTAGTAGATAGGGGCTCGGTGATTTGTTTCCTAACTCGGCATGTCGGACAGTTTTGAGTTCTAAAGTTTGTTTCGAGATGACTATCCTGCCTTCTGATTAACAATCGTGCGTCTAGGCGGACTCTTTTTAGATAAGATTTTAAATCCGTCAACATACGGGACGGGCCGTCATTGAAATTGATTAAGTCATCTAGTATGTGGCTACACAAGTCTCAACATTGGATTTATTCTTGTCCGCTACGTTTGGAGATCTACCATATAGTTTCCCACATCAACAGAACAACGAGACCAGCACCGCCCTAATCAATATACGTATATGAAGTTGGGATTCTCCTTGTCAGTCATGTCTGTAAATGCTGTGGCATTGAGCTCGTCGGCGGTATAGTTGCCATTTGCACGCAAAGTCTCTCTTTGCTTTTCTTTGCGCTTGTTCTCCCAGATAAAGGCATACCGAAAGACAAAGAAAAGGGCAAGCTCAATGCAATTTGCAACCAAGAGCGAACCAATACCAAGGTGATACGAGGGTGCCTGATTCGTCTTGTAAAAAAACGGGCTTGCAATATTGCCGATGCAAGCGCCGAACCAAATCATGCCGGAGACAATCATCTTCTTGGACTGACCGCCAGTGTTCGATGTGATGAGGGAGAGAGAGATGACGAAGGACGCCTGGTATGAACCAGTAAGATAGCTTATGAAGGTCAGTGTCCATCTCGCGATAGTGTATGTGAGAAGGCATCTTACAAGCAAATGAGACGGCCGATGTAGGCATTGGCTGGTGCAAGAAGGAATCCCAAGGCACCACAAATGGTTGGCAGCATGAAAAGAGCACAAACCAATGTACGACTGTTGGCCGGCATATACCTGTTCGCCAAGGCACCAAGACCAATCCAGATTACCACAAGAGCGCCTTGCGGGATGCCAAGAAGCGCCGTCTCGAGCGTCCCGAAGCCAAGACCCTTGATAACAAGTGTGGAGAAGTTGGAGATGCCACCGTTAGGAACGTTGGAGACAAAGCCTAACAAGGTGAAAAGCCAAGTTTTGTAATCCATATAAGCCTCCTTGATTTGTCCCCAATTGATACGGCGCTGTTCAATGCCCGTTTGATTGCGACGCATGCGAGCAATCATGATGAGTTTCTCTTCGTGACTGAAGCCCCAGATGGTTCGCGGAGAATTGGGGAGGCAGAGAGCGAGAATGATTGCCCAGAACGCACAGAAAGCACCGACAACAAGGAACTCGTAGCGCCACGACTCCAGGGCGCCTTTAATGTGTCCAATACCGTATCCTAGAACGAATATCGTCAGTGAAAAGTTATTAAGAGAGCACGATGTACAGCGTGAGAATCGTCCAAACTTACCAATGAGACCGCCACCCGCAACACCAATTCCATTCCAAGCATACCACGCTGAGATCCGGGAGGGCTGCTCAGATCGGGTGTAGTACATCGATGTGATCAACATGAAAGCAGGATCTGCGATGGCCTCGAAGGCACCGGAAAGTACGCGGAGGGCGAGAAGACCGCCGAAGTTCTTAGCCGCGGCCTGGGCCATAAGAAGGGCACCCCACATGAAGATGTTGAAAGAGAGATACCAAGCTGGGCGGCAGCGCTGCATAATAAGGTTGGACGGGATAGCCCAGACGAGCCAGCCGAAGTAGAAGCAACTGGAAAGCCATGAATATTCTTCACCTTTCAGGTTGAGACCGTCTTTTAACCCGAAAATCGCTGCGTAAGATCTGTGGTATGATCAGCTAAAAGCTACAAAGAGCCCGGGGATTTATGTTTTGAGGAATGAGGGCTTTACAGAGTAGTCTTGTCGACGTAGTAGAAAAAGTAGCAGATTCCAAGAAGTGGCAAGATCCGCATGTCGAGTTTGCGGAGAAGACGCTTCTCATCGGCTTGATCAATTGATTCGTCATTTGGGTACCGTGCCAGGGCTTCAAGATAGATCTCTGGGAATTTTGGCTGGCCGTCTTCCTGCAAAAGCTGCGGTTTTTGGAGATCTTGCTCGATATGTTCAACATCGCTCTTGCGCGACTTGGTGTCCGCGACGTCCGGAATTGTGTCGACCATGTTAACAGCAAGTCGCGAGCTCGACTAGAAGTTTTTCTCAAACTACTCGGTGAAAAGATATTCCTGGATTGTCTAGCTGCTGTGAAGACCTGAAGCTTACATGTACTTGCAACCTCGAGGGAGACTGGAAGAGGATATTCTTTCCTCAAGTACTCGAATATCTGAAAGCGAGCGCTTCAAATAGCCTTGTGCTGTTTTCCCGCTACCGACTCCGCGGTTTCGGGCAACTCCCGCCATGGATCGTCGAGGTGTCTGTTGGGCGAGCTAGGCAAGCTTTGACGCACCCTCCCCGAGTTCATAGGTCCAGCCAGGAATGGACAAAGACTACATCACAGTGGGTTCCATGAGTCGCGCACAGAGTGCGGGGTACTTCCACACTGGTATCAATTTCCTTCTAGTACTAACAGTAATAGCGGTTCGGTTAACAGATCAGTGGTTCGGATATCAGCTCTGCAGCTCGAACCGTGCTCTATAAGTCTCATTTAGCCCAATCAATGCTCACGGCACTTTTGAATACCATCTGGGCTACTTTCAAACGTATAGATCCTTGAGAAATGCTCAGGGAGGTATAATACAAAGTTACCAAGTTAGAGAATCCAAGCTGTGACGGTGTTCAGAAGCCCAAAATTGTTAACTTCGATATCGCGGGGTTCCCGCCGAAGTGCGACTTCTCCGGCTTATTGCCCGTGGGGAAATGGCGGCCCTGGGGTTTGGAGGTGGGGGTTCACGCGGGCTTGCGGGGATAATGGTTCGTCGCTTTCACACCTTCCGCCACGATTCATATTGACGTCTAACGCTTGACTGGTGGAAATATATCTTCCGTCAATTCTTCCGTGTGTTGGAGCTAAACGATAGGCCGAAGACGGCGCCAAGCCAAGTTAGCCACGTTTTGATCCTTTTCAATCCATCCACCGTGCCGACCACGCGGTTCTGGTCAGTTGGTGTCACGAGTTATGGCACACAGCAATGGGCACACGGAGTGTGGTAAAGTGGCTTAACCTATCAAAGTGAAAATAGACAAAAGGAAAAGGTCTATATACAGGATGTAAGTGATATACACGTGATAAAGCACGTGACGGGCGCTGCGTGAGATGCGGTTGTTACCCCTGTTACGTGACAGTTGGGGACACTTGTAGTTGGCTACTTTCAAGACAATATCGCGTCTTGAGTTATCCCCAGCCAGAACAGAAACTTCCAGTCTCGTTTGGCAAAGGTTGAAGCTACATGGACCAATGCCATGTGATGGCATGCTCTTTTGGCCGATGGAAAGTCACTTAGAGCGGGTCGTAAATCTTGTTGTAATGACAGCCCCAGGCACCCATCTTTTCCGTACTGTAAGGTCTTGGTCCAGGCATTGCAACCGACTTCATGCAAGGAAACTGAGTGTTGTCTTTGACTAAATGCACGTCAAGTCCTCTTGGATTTCTGGCAAGATAGGCTGCCGCAAGCCTGAATGTGAGTCGCACAGAACGTGTCATGGGATGCTGTGCACGCAAGCCGTCGCACATAGCGTCCAGACTAATGAACTCAAAGCGTTGGAAAGTCCGCCATTGTCTTTACCTATCGTGCCGGCCTCAAGACTCAACACGACGCCTTTGGTTTCGCTAAGCCTTGTCCACGGGGCTGACTCGGAGTCTGGTTTGATTTCTCCACAGTCAAGTACTTTGAAGCACTTCACGAACTTACTCCTTCCGAAGTACTTCATTTGCGCAATTTGCAAGTGGCCATCGGGGACGATGTCTGAAACTTGCAGTGCTGCCACTGCGAATTCAATTGGGTTGTTGTCACTGCAAAATATATCATTCAACATGTCACGGCGGTGTGGACGCTGAAGTACATTCTTATTCCATCTGTCCATTATCTTGGTCACTTGGTAGCTTGACAGCAATCAGATGGTGAGCTCTGTCACTGAAGTATGCACTGAGTGCCTGAGATCTTCTCTCAATACTGAATCTCAGATTCTGTCTGCAATGACTAATAATCCTTCACTCCAGCCAACTGTAGCAGCTTATCCGTTATCTGAGGCTTCTCGAAGGGCTCTATACGGTGCTTAGGACAGACCTCGCCGTTTCTTTTGGGGGGGTCCTGTGATGGGCGAATATTGCTAATCCTTGTGAGCGGGTGCGCGGGGGATCACCAGAAGATTTGGATGGTCTCAAACCTACCAGTGAGGCCAGTGTGTCGTGCCAAACCAATTATCGAAGCAATATTTCTTTGCCTCCAAAGCTTCATCCGTGGCGAATTTTCGTGGTGTCATACAGATGTACTGCACGTGTCTGATCTGGTCACCTTCGGGGAATCGGGCGTAATGCATGGTCCGCGAATCCCACAATACAAAATCACCGGGTGCCATGTTCACCTTGAAGAGTTCGCACCCCTTACTTTCAAACCATTTGACATCCTTCTCATTGAAGAGAAAAAGGTCCATGAACTTTATCTCTGGGGGTGGGGCATCCTCATGGTTGGCGGATTCGCGCTTGTGGGCGAAGAATTCGTCGAAAAGCTTAGCTGAGCCACGCATCAGAACAAGCCCACCATCATTTGGGCCGTTGGGTGCGAAATTCAAAAGCCCTTGAACAGCTTGCATGCTACTTGAAATTAGTTTGAGCTTTGGGACGTTTTTCTCATAATGCGACTGACCCTTTTCTCTCGGGATTTTGGTCGCAGTGCGGCCATGGACTCCACACAATATCCTTGCGATTTGGTAGTGAAATGTTCATGCCATCGAAAGACGTGATAAGTTCATTGGTTTCCCAAAGCTTCTCAAACACTTCGATGACGGCTGGCTCCATACGAGCCTCCCATGCCATTTGCTCATGTGACGCACCGTACGCGGAATACATGCTACAATCACAAGAGATGTTAGTCCCAACCGTCCTTCATCGACTAATTAGGGGTTCACCTTACCCTCCCTTGAAACTGACTGGAAGGTGATCCGCAGTCCATGTAGTAGGATCCTTTTCGTCAAAGCCAAGTTCAAATTTCTTCAACCATTTGATTTGCTTCTCGCAATAGTACTGAGCACGCTCCTTGCTGATGACATTCTTAATGATGACGCAGCCATTTTGATGGAACTCATCACGCCAATCCCCGTAGTGTTTGCCTGCGTCAAATGCGACGAGATCCTTGCTCTCGAACTGAGCAGCAAAGGTCCTCTTCACATCTACTGGGTCGATAGTCTGTGTTCGCGTTGCCATTTTGGTTTTCGGAGGTATGTTTTGAGTTAGACAGGTGCTTATAGCCTTTAGTTGTCGGCGTGGGGTTTGCAGTCAGAACACCCAATACGTTAAGGCAGTGAAATAATGTGTTGGTCGCGTCCTGTCCATGCGTCTTTGTAGTATTTTCTGGTGTGGATGACTAGATATAGGTTGAATCTCTTCATTTTTGAATTGTGAAGCTCCGGCCCCACACACTTCGAGCCCGCACCGCAAGATAGTCGGGGATTGATTTCCGCCGGACCGGTTCTTCGGCTCGGTTCGGTTCGGGGGACCGGTGAACTCCGATCGAGCCCACCGAATACCTATGCTAATCTTTCACCCATGTTCTCACGGCCAGATTGTGCTACTTGTATGGATATTCCCGGTCAAGTAAGCATTGAATTCAACGAAATTGTTCAAAGATAGTACTTTCTCGGTGGCTATAGGCCTGCTAACCTCAATGATCATGGGAGGACTCAATAGTCTGGGCTAATAATGTACTCAAGAGGCCGTTCACAGCGCTTGGTTAAGGGATTCGATTGCGAATAGACGTACATCTCCATAGTTTATATTATTTTGATATGTTGTAAGGCTGGAAGTTGCTTGGAAGCCCCCAATCCAATAACACCCAACAGACTTCGAGATTGAGTTGAACAAAAACTTCGAAGCTGAGAGCATGTTCTCTTCTTGTAGCCTAGTCAATTCCAGCCAGGCTTTAATCAAGCATTTGAGTTCGACGAATTGAGAAACCGAAAAAGGTTAGTCCAACTCGAACCGAGCAGATCGTGGACACTGTAATCGCTATTGGTATGTGTGGTGGTTTTTTTTCCGGCTTTACAGGC
>JFBX01000877.1:108150-145776 GCA_001563135.1 Colletotrichum simmondsii
ATCGCTATTGGTAACACTAAGTAGAGTTGTATTCTCGAACAGCGAGTGAAAATCCATCGGGGACACTTTGATGCTGAGTTGGAAGTGAAGTCACATCATTGGTTGTTGATACCTCGTTAAGTCAGCTAGAGTTACGAAGAGCCGGCCATCTAGAAGTAACAGCAGATCTTTCGTTTGTTGACCTAGTATTTCATATTTATTCCACGCAAGGCCTAAATCTAAATCCTTCTAGTGGAAACCTTTAGCAGTTGCAGAAACCCCAATCCTGGAATTCATGAGCCGCTTCACCGATATGTTGTGTCTACGTCAAGTCTTCCATGGCCGCCGCCTTGATGAATCTTGTCGACATTTGTTGAGGCATCTCAGACGACGATGGTCGCTGACGCAGGGTCAGACAGATATTTCCAGTGCAGGCAACTTGAGTTCAGGAGGCATGACGTCACTAGCGAAGTCCTCGCGAAACATGAACTCTTCATTTTTATTGTGACCATTGACGTAGCCGACATGTGGTCTTTCATCATGCAGTTACCGCCTTTGGAGAAACTTGTTGCTAATACCTATTTCACGTGATATAGTATGAATGGACTCGTTGTAAGCATGTTGAGAGACCATTCACAAAGATTCTATGAGCCTATAAGCTCAAACTCAGAAGCAAGCAAGAAAAAGGCCTATCACCTGAACAGATGGTTTGGAGGCACGATAGCGTTATGATGGTATGCGCAAATCTCGCGCTGTCACAATGCAAGCATCTCATTGGCATTTCACTGAGAGACAGATTGGAACTGAGTTTGACAGTGACCCATCCATCCAGTTCATTAACGGCTGATACGAGGGCTCATTGCGGGCAAATGCTGCCATTCGGCGGCTGTGATTTTGCAACTTGTCGTCACGCTACATGTGGCGCTACTTACCAATGTAGGACACCAATACCACTAGGCAACGGTGATTACAGTACATCCGCTTGTCATATGTATCTATGGATGAGACACCCTGCAAATCTGCTTCGCAGAAGATTCAATGATGCCACAATGCACTATCCCATCACTACGGCATGACGTCTATACATAGTTAGAAATCTATCACAAAGGAAAGTTGTAGAATATGTATAATTCCAACATGCCTGTATAACTCCTTTTCAAAGCCCTCCCCCTGTACTTGATTGAAAACATTAAGATAAAATCAGAGGCCTATGTATCGACTTTGGGACACATATCGGCCATTTGGCATCTTATTTATGTAACTTTTAACCAATAGTAACCAATTTACGTATCAGTCAGCCTCCTAGACGTCGAAACAGCTTCCACCATGCTCAACTAGTCGGCGTGTTGAAAAAGGTCAAACCTGAGGAGTTTAAGAATCCCTGTCTTTGCAAAAGTCGCCGACTAATTACGCAGTCGACTGAAGAAGTATCAGCTCTAAACGGGTGGTATCAAAGTCATCAATATCGTTAGCCCCGCATTAAGTCGAGAGGTTGGCGGAGAAGGCTGTTCCGAGAGCACTTTGGGCATCTTAGGAGGTTGGCAAAGTTTTATTTTGCCAGTATCACAACAAAATTACCTGCCGTCAGGGTTTCACTCTCATCATCTCAACATCGCTCTAAGTGAGATCGACAACCTACGTTGGAAATCACCAATTTCCCAAAAGGGATGTGCGCTTTTACGCGCTTGAATCGTAACCCAGGTCATGTCCTCCTTCCTTCCTGGAGTCGTAGCAGCCTAATGAGAGTTGAGGTTATGGGGACGAAGTCGCGTTGTGGACTTGGCCGAGTATTCTTGATATAAAGTGGCTAACTCATGGATAAAGACTAAGGACATGCGTCCCAATTATCGTTCGCCTACAGCATCCACCATGCCACTGAATCGGCTGTGCCGGCACCACGAGCGGACCGACTAAGGTGGTCGTGAATCGCAGCAATTTGATAGAATGGGCAGACCTCCTTTCGGTCAACATTTAGATGATGCACCCTCAAGATGACCTGCACTGCACTTTGGAATTCCATCGCCTAGGGTGTGGTTACAACAGAACATTGACTGTTACGCTATTCCCCGTTCTCGGTCCGCTTCCATACTAACCACCAACGGTTACATCCAATGAAAAACCTCACGGAGAATCTTTCTTGGCTAATCATGAACTACGAGAAAAGCTTCGAAGTACCGCGCCAATCGACTTGTGGTCAGCATCCACTCTATCGTGCGGGGAAGGCGAACTAGGGGCCAGCCTGCACAAGCCTGCGCTTAACATACCATCAGTTCATGAGTGTAACCTCACCTCCGCAACCGACCATGCGCACCAGTCGTTGAACGAGCTGATAGTGGGGTATGCAGTATCACGAGGTTTGCCTCGTGTAAGGACGCTGTTGCTCCCCATGGGGAAGCATCAGGACGGCGGGCTGATTCAATTTTACTTAAGGTACTCAGCGATTACTATAAAACAATCATTGGCACTTCTTTGCTGCCTCACATCGGCAAAGAATAACGGCTTCCAAAGCTCGAATCCTCCATTGATTTTTCGGTATCAAACTTCCGTGCCGAGCTCCGGGCCAGTTCGTTGCGATAATGTGGTTTACGACAGAAAGCCTGGGACGCCTAGCGTCCTTAGCGATACTTGTAGGATCGTCCGTCTTGGGCGTGACCGCACAAGCCGTGCCTCCTGTCAATCAAGAGAAGGGTGTCTCGGCTTGGGCTTTCGACATGAGCCAGGTCACATTGAGCAGTGGACGCTTCTTCGACAATCAGGCTCGCACGCTGACGTACCTTAAATGGGTCGATGTTGAGCGCTTGCTGTACAACTTCCGAAAGAACCATGGACTGTCAATAAACAACGCGGCGACGAACGGCGGATGGGATGCCCCGGATTTTCCATTCAGAACTCACTTCCAAGGCCACTTTCTGAATGCATGGGCATTTTGCTACGCACAGCTACGCGACGCCGAGTGCAAAAATAGGGCCACTTACTTTGCTGCCGAACTGAAGAAGTGCCAAGACAACAACAGCAAAGTCGGCTTTACCACCGGCTACCTTTCTGGCTTTCCGGAGTCTGAGATCACTGCTGTTGAGAACCGCAGTCTCAGCAACGGCAACGTTCCTTACTATGCCATTCACAAGACCATGGCTGGCTTGCTCGACGTTTGGCGCCACATTGGTGACACCAACGCGCGAGACGTTCTCCTCGCGATGGCAGCGTGGGTCGACTCCCGCACGGGGAAGCTCACGTATGCCCAGATGCAAGCCATGATGGCTACAGAGTTTGGAGGAATGAATGAAGTCTTGGCCGATATCTTCCACCAAACTGGGGATCAACGATGGCTCACTGTCGCACAGCGATTTGACCATGCCGCCATTTTCGATCCTCTAGCTTCGAATCAGGATAGCCTTAATGGCTTGCATGCGAACACTCAAGTTCCGAAATGGATTGGTGCCTCCCGCGAGTATAAAGCAACGGGGACCAGTCGATACCAGGACATCGCCCGTAACGCGTGGAACATCACCGTTAGCGCGCATTCGTACGCCATTGGCGGAAACAGTCAGGCGGAGCACTTTCGGCTCCCCAATGCCATCGCTGGGTTTTTGAACCAGGACACTTGTGAGGCTTGCAACACCTACAACATGCTCAAGCTCACGCGAGAGCTTTGGTTGACGAATCCGAGTGCGACGAGTTACTTTGACTTTTACGAGCGTGCTTTACTCAACCACTTGCTGGGTCAGCAGAATCCATCTGATGGCCATGGGCATGTCACATACTTCACCCCTTTGAACCCCGGTGGACGTCGTGGCGTCGGTCCAGCTTGGGGCGGAGGCACCTGGAGTACGGACTATGACTCATTCTGGTGCTGCCAAGGAACTGGACTGGAAACAAACACAAAACTCATGGACTCCATCTACTTTTACGACAACTCTGCGCTCTACGTAAACCTTTTCATACCCTCAGTTCTAACATGGACTCAGCGTAGCGTCACCGTCACCCAAACAACCGAATTTCCCCGCGGTGACACAACGACGCTAAAGGTTGTGGGCGCTGGTAAATGGGCCATGCGTGTCCGAATTCCAGCATGGGCTTCGGGAGCTCAAGTTACCGTAAATGGCCAAGCCATAAGCAGTGCCGCTGGAACATACGCCTCTATCGACCGTACCTGGGTCTCGGGCGATACCGTGGTTGTGAAGCTACCTATGAAGCTGCAAGTCATTCCTGCTAACGACAACCCCACTATCGCCGCAATCGCCTATGGACCAGTCATTCTGAGTGGAAATTATGGAAGCGAAACACTATCTACTACCCCATCGATGAACTTGGCCACGGTTAAGAGAACTGGCACGACGGGATTGGCTTTCACGGCGACGGCGGGTGGCAAGACCGTAAACCTTGGTCCCTTCTACGATGCTCAAGGTTTCAATTACAACGTGTACTGGTCCATCAGCGGAAGCCTGCCTGCATGAGATGTCAATAGGTCCATGATAATTCGGTTCTCTTATTTTACCTCTCCGTATATAATGTACTCAAGCACCTCAACCTTCCTGTGCATGGAGAAAATTGAATGTGCAATACCTTGATGGGGAAAGCACCGATGGTTTGAGGTTTGTGAATAAAGATATGTAAAGTGTCTGCAAGTGACATTCCTGTCTCGGACAATCTTATTACTAGATTTGCAGAAATTGCCCATCTCTAGCAGCCTTAACCCTCACGCACTGTCCATTTACTTTCAGATATCGATTGAAGGCGTCTGTGCCGATCACAAATGGGTGTTCAGTGCCGTCTGGTCTGTGATCTAGGAGATCGAAGTGATAAAGCGCTCGGTCTTGGTTCTGGTGATTGGCAATGAGTGTATCCACGCCCGCCTCCTTTGCTAGGTCCGCAAACCGGTTCAAAGACACGATTTGCTGGTCTTTGGCTGACGCACTGCTTGGAATACCAACACCGCCATAAAACCCAGCGACATGCTTTGCACCCTTATCAGATACCTCAAAGATCGATGACACAGTGCCTGGCGTATGACCTGGTGTCACAAAGAAGTTGAACGTGATATTGCCAATGGTCAGTTGGTCACCATCTGAGATGGTTTTGTCCTTGATCGGTCCGTCCTGAGCTTGCGATAGAGTTTCCCAAGCCGCAGCTGAGGCATATGTAGCGAAGGAAAAGTTGTCTTGGAGCCATCGGGCCCCTCCGTAATGATCAAAATGTTCGTGGGTGATAACGAGATGTTTGATGTCGCTGGCAGTAAATCCAAGTTTCTCGAGAGAGGGTATCAGAATGCCCTCAGCCTCGACAGCGTTGTTGAGCGCATCGAAGACTATGAGACCATCGCCAGTATCGTAAGCCCATGCTGAGACAGCGCTCTGTCCAATATAGTATAATCGGTCAAAGACCTCGTGAGGGGCAATGAACCCTGGTATCTGTGTAGCGGAGGAAAGTTCAGGGTAGACTTGGCCGAGAATGCAGCGGTGTGCAAAGTACGCGTAAAGGTCTGGGCCTGCAAGCGTGCGTGCATCGTTCATCCATCTCGTGACGTTGTCTTTCTGCTCCTTTGGAAATTCTGTAATGTTGAAGAAGTCTTGAAATTGCGCGCGAGCAAACCCCGCCAACGCTACAACGTTCCGTAACGACGAGATATTGATCTTCATGTTGAATTTCTGACATGGAATGTAGCCTTCGCAAAGGGATGTTACACTTCAAAGTCCCGATTAGCTACTTTATAAACGCAGTCATATTCTCAGTTCGGAAATAGGTGACCAAGCAGGATCTGCGTGCCTAAGTTTCCGAAGGGTCGTAACCATTCCCCCAGACCAAAAGTAGTAGAGGCTTACTCCAGTCCCCTGTCCCCTGCTTCCAAACAAACGCAATGTTGGAAATTAAGTCATAGGTCTGTGGAAGGTGGTATCGAAATTGGAGTCCCCAGCGTGTAGGATAATAATCCGTTATCCCATTGAAACCCGGAAATCTGGGAGATGTGCGGAGGATGAGGGGAAGAGGCAATTTGAAGCTTGGCCCGCAATCGTTGGCTCTGGGCCGGAGGTGAACTTTGCCGAAATTGATCATCCATATTTCCGGGAAGCAGGAAGGCAAGACTTGTTGATTAATGAGAAGCAGATGTCACAACGCATCTTAGGTAAGACGCCGAGAACATGAGAATAAGACTGAATGTGATTAGAATCTATCGTGCATTTCATTAAGGCTGTGGCCCCCTTCACCCTCCTCACAAATTACATGCGTAGCTTATCAGGAACAGACGTGCAAGAAGAAAACATCCGCAGCGATTCCTCGGCCTTTGTTGGTGGTATCAAAAACTCTTGGTATAGTTTGAATGAATCCCAATTCCTAATCTGCCTTTCCTCCAAGTTTACGTATTTCAGCGCCGTACCAGGCCTAAGTGAACGCGCGTCAGTCGAATCACAAAAAGCAGCAATATTCCATCTCTACGGGGTGAGACTTACCGTTGCAGCGCCCTCACCAATCGCCTTGAGTCCAAACTTCTTAGTGAACCATGGCGCCTCGATCCTGCGCACGTACAACTTCGCGTCCTCGTCCTTGACAGTGGCTGCAAGAATGGTATTCTTTGGTAGTGCGGGATTCAACACTGCAGGCCTGCCCAGTCCGATAAGATCACAGCCTCTAGTTTCGAGGGCCGCCTCCATCCCCTGACGACTACGAAAGCCACCAGTCACCATCAAAGGAACGTCTGGGAAGTCGCGACGGATCGCTCGGGCGAATTCAAGGAAAAAAGCTTCGCGCGCCTTTGTGCGATCCGACTTCTTTTCATCGGCAACCCCCGTAGCCATCTTATTGAGTACGTTGGTTAGCTTGAAATCCCAGTCCAAACTTCAAAGGCATTCTCGGTACAAGATTAGTCGCCACTTACCAGAGGGTCTTCATAGGTGCCACCGCTGACCTCCAAAAAGTCAACCCCAGCATCAGTAATCAACTTGAGCTGTTCGATGCAATCATCGAGCTCAGATTGGGACTGGTGGTCAACTGAGTTGAATTTAATTCCGACGCAGAAGGTCTTCGGGACCACTTCACGAATGGCCCGGATGATTTCAACAACAATCTTGACACGAGCGGCCGGTGATCCGCCGTAATCGTCGGTTCGCTCATTGCTTTTTTCGGACATGAACTGAGCTAGCAGGTAGCCGTGGGCGCCATGAATTTCCATGCCGGCGAAACCGGCGTCCGACGCCAATTTAGCTGTCCGGGCAAAGCGGCGAACAACATCTTTGATATCAGCAACAGTCATTTGCCGAGGAGTACCGAATACCAAAGAGCTGATAAGACGCGCGATGAGACCTTGTCCAAAGTTTAAAGGTATCGCACTAGGTGCAATCGCCTTTTCGAAAAAGCCACGCTTGCCTGCGCCAAGGGGAGATTGGCGGCCAGGATGGTTGACCTGGACAATGGTCGGGGTGCCATTCTTGTTGCAGACCTTTGCCCAGGCCTTCCAGGCATCCAGCTGCCGCTCATACGGGATTGAATCGTTATATGCAATGTCTTTGGGCGAACCAAGGTACTTCTGGTCAACTTCCACGTTGCCTATCCACGTGAATTAGTCAGTTGATTCGCCGTATTTGATAGATCAATCCAGAGCTGCCAACTTGCGTACCAGTCAAGACCAATCCCCAACCACCATCGGCCCATTCAGCATAAGGTGAGTGGAAAGCAGGGGAAGGTAATCCTTCGCCATCGGCCATGTTCTCGGCCATCGCCGCTTTCGTGAGGCGGTTGGGCAGACTCAGACCACATGCCAACGTCAATGGCTTCGCGATTGCCGAGTTTGACATGGTTCTTGTGTTCGAATGTTGGTCTTTCTAATACCTTACTTAGAGTCAAGTCAATTGCGAATCTGCTTCGCTTGGAATGTAGAGTAAGAAGCCAAGTACTGAATGAGTTGAGTCCGATTTCTACGAAAAAAGGAGGTTGCGGTGAATTTTGAATGATGAATCACAATACACTCTTATGAGATACTCCAATTGAGTTAGATCTCGACTCCGCTGTTTCCATGGACAAAACGCCGCCGCAAGGCCGCCACAGTCCCACAATAGGAGATCAAAACCTCAGGCGTCATTCGAGTCTAGTTTAATAGAGAACCGATTACAAAGACCGAGTCTCCGGTGAAACGGGGAACCCCCACTGCATCGGATCAGAATCAGCCCGTTTAATGTATCTGGGTGCATCTGAGATTTGTGCCGAGGTATGGCGGAGGTGGTTCTTATTGCCAGCCACGCCGAAGATTTGTCTAGCCTCCTCAAACCGGCGGAATAGTCCCGCCGATTCCATCCTGCGGAGTTTGACATTCAATTAGTTTACTGAGCTTGAACACAGACAGGGGACGGATTTTGCACCCTCCACTGACTCGAAACAATTTTTAAACCACATTTCCACCGGATCCGGAGTTTAATCACTGCGCCGCCCAAGCAGCGGTCGATGCTTCAGACTGATGCGTGAGGCATTGCGCCAGCGGAAGGCTGTAAGAACTTTGGGCGCTCTTCTTGCAGCACAGACGCAGGATAGCGTTATTTCTACATCTTTTCCAACGATAATTACCTTAGTGAACGATCAAGTATCATCTACCAACTCACGTCATCCAAGGTGAACTGACCTGCGCCAGCAATACAGATTGTGAAGTCGTTCTGGAGGGTTGTGCCTGATGAAACCAATTCTATCCAATCGCAACGCACTGTAAGAGATTTTTTTGTGTCTATCAAATCTTACGGCCCAAATCGCAGCGAGCATGGAAAGCATAGTTGGCACAAAACCATGTCGTCCAGCTTTGCGCCACGCCTGCACGTCAGATGCGGGACGAACCGAAGCACCTCCACTTACCAGGTCGTGTTCATGTTCATGGTCTTGAAATATTCACTCGAAACCCTGATAATGAACAGCTTGTGCACTGGGTGTAAGCGAGATCCAAGGCCGAAATTTTGCGTGCATTCCCATTTCGGGCGAGGTGTGCATGACGCCCGGGGACGGCACGCGGTATTGAAAGGCTTCTCGGACGAATCGTTGTGTTCGCGTTCCCTTGGGCACAGTCGGTCATGCGAGACGATGAACATATCTCATTGCGGCACGACCTGTCGATAAAATAAGTTAATGACCGCAGGGGAGTTTTAGCTATCATCGCGTTGCGAGTGGGTAATGGGATCTGCCAACTGGAGCTTGTTAAACTGTGGCACGGTGGCCGGAGGACTGACGACGTAAAAGCATCCTCTCGACACGTGTGCAGATGCTTGCCTCGTCGGCGTGCCTCTACATTGGAATATTCTGCCTGCTACCGACATGACACCGAGCGAAAATTGATCAGTGAGAGCAATCTTCATGGAGTCCACATGAAAAGCTTCAGCATAGGCACAGGGCCAGCTTGACTGAGCTATCATCATAGGTGCGCGTCAAATGTGACACTCACAATACCCCATGTTTTCCAAAGCCCCATTTTTTATCCTCATGCAGGTTGTCTCGGCTCTAAATCTCTTACTAGAAGCTCTCCTGGATCTCGTGATGGCGCAGCGGCATTCCAAGACCGAGATTCGGACCGTTGTGAGGAAATTTTACGCCTACCACGGTCTTCTTAATTTCTCTCTTCGTTTTTACTGCCATGTCACTTCAAACCCTGTGCACTCGGTCCCGCGGGCGTGGTGCTCCGCATCTCAGGCCGGGGTTGGTCCTTGCTCACCACCCTCGTCAACCCCAAAGCAGCTCATGTCTCCGCGTCCCCGCGTGATCTTGGATTGCTTGACTCAGGGGTTCGAGAGCAAGCTTCGAGCGGGGCAATAACGAGAAGGTCATTCATGAGCAGAGAAAACATCTGAATGATGCCGGCAAAGCACCGAAGAAGGTCGGCCGTTGAGCCGAATTGGGCAGCTGGGGGAGTTTGAGGAATATGAATGCTCCCTAGTCATGTGAAATGAGGGGTAAGAAACCGACAATCGACCGATCGACAGGTACGGGGAAACAAGCTTAAACGGTCGTTTGCTATTACCGCAGTAGATGATTTTGGGGCGTCATATCGCCCTGCAAATGTCTCGCGTCTCGCGTGCCTGGTGCTGTGTACCAGATTGACACTGGCATATACCAGGGTGTGCATCGTTGGCACTCCTCTGCCTCCTGCTTACCCCAACTACTGCTTACAGACAGTCTGATATCCACCTCCGGAGGTGCTGACCCCCTCGCTCTCGCTGCCGACACCCCCGAGCCGAGCAGGTGGAAAAACAAGACGATCCAGACGACGTATGGGGTTGCATGCAACACCACATGGGATCATGGGCTTCTTGTCTCCGCTAAAAAAGTCTCATTGTCTTTCCCCCTTTTTGGCCAGCCAGTATGAAGTACACTGTCGCTCTAAAAGACTCATCTAGCACGCCGCACCTGACCTTCAGCAACGGCGAAACGCGCCTCCCTGGACACTGGTGAAATAAAAATAAAATGCGTTCGATCTGCCCGCATGTGACTCGCAAGCATTCTCAGCAGCCCGGATCAGAGCTCATCTCTGTATGTGCTCTTTTGAAAATTGATGCCCAATTAGATATCTGGGGTAGGTACGACGACTCAGAATCTTGCCAAGGGGAACCCCGATGCTACTATGCCTGTCAGGAGTCAATATCAGACGAACTGTCGGTCTGGGCATCCTAGGGGCTAGACGAATCGATATTGGCCACCCTCTCCAGTCCACCGTTTGCACAATGGATCTCTCCAACTTCAAGTCTTACGGTAACATTTCAGGAGGGTGTGACTCGTTGAAAAGGGCCGTTTTCAGCCCGTGTACTTTACCATCGTTCGCTAGTGACATGTGAACGCGTGTGGGGTGGAAAGGAGACAACACCATGCATGGATCGTGGGGTTCTCGGCAGTGGTCCCCGCGTTGTGTTGTAATGGACCACCATACGTGTAGGGCTAGTCGATTCTAGTACTTGCCGACCCAGTTAATCCAATTTGCTGAAATGAAGCCCAGGACAACGACATGCGGCTGCAGGCCATCCAGAAGGGTGACATGATACAGATTCTCGAGAGTATAAAATAAGAAGAAGTCTCTCAAGAAATGAGGACGAGCAATATGCAGTTTCGAGGACAACCAAATCACTCATTTACACCTACTTTACTTCATTTGATTTCTAATTGCACCTTGCCTCTCTGCGATATTAGATTTACGGCTTCTACGGGTGATATTTACGACGCCACCATCACGATTCAGTTCAATGGCGATCAACAAGGTCGTTGCGGCTCTTGCCGTTGGCCTTACCGCTGTTCATGGTGCAGTCCCAACAATTCCTGGCTTCAGTCTCACGTGGAGTGACGACTTTGTCGGCTCTGCAAACAGTCTGCCCAATACCGGCAACTGGATCATCGACACCGGCACTTCCTATCCTGGTGGACCTGCCAACTGGGGTACCGGAGAAATCCAGACCTATACCAGCAGTGTCAATAATCTTCGCCTCAACGGAAACGGAGCCTTGCAGATTACAGCCATCAAAGCTTCATCTGGTTCGTGGACATCTGCTCGTATTGAGTCTCAGCGTGGCGACTTCATGGCTCAAGCTGGTGGCAAGATGCGTGTCCAAGCTAGCCTTAATCTACCCGTTGTTGGTAGCAATGGTATTGGCTATTGGCCAGCATTTTGGACTCTGGGAAACGCATATCGCGGCAACTATTGGTGAGTAACAATAGTACGCGGGTGGTTTTAAGTTCTGTACTGACATTGATGTAAGGAATTGGCCTGCCATTGGAGAATTTGATATTATGGAAAACGTCAACGGCATCAACCGCGTTTGGGGTGTCATGCACTGCGGTGTGAATCCCGGAGGTCCCTGCAAAGAGACTGATGGCCTCGTTGGAAGTCGTGAATGCCCCAACAGTGCCTGTCAGGGCAACTTCCACACCTACACCCTCGAAGTTGACCGCACCGCTGAGCTCGAGGCTGTGCGATGGTTCGTTGATGGCATCCTTTTCTGGCAAGTTGTTGAGACGGATTTGCCCGCAGACGTTTGGACCCAGGCGGTCCACTCGCCCCACTTCATCCTGCTGAATCTCGCGATTGGCGGTGCATTCCCGAACAACAACTACGGGAGCACCACGCCTCTTGCGAACACAATCTCTGGGGGTACTCTCCAGGCTGAGTATATTGCTGTGTACAATGCCTAAAGCCCTTCAGATTAATGAGAAACGGACTCGAAAGGCTTTCTTGTTGTGACTCACCCGATCAGGCATACTATCTTATTTATCTAGGCAAGCCTATTTTCGTGTCAAAGAGTGCTGCAGCCTTCTGAATTTTTCAATGTACATATTATCTATTGATATCTTTACGAATGAGAACGTCTTTCTTATGAGGCTCCAATCATTTTGAATGGAGAGTATGAATATCGAGTGATTGCTTCGAATTCTTTGATTTCGATCCAATACTATTCGCCACGAGGTACATTGCACCTCTTCTTCGGGCCAGGGCCAACTTTTAATCCGTTATCAGATGAACACTTAGGGGCCAAAGTAGTTCTTTCGCCTGGCAATCGTCATGCGGATCATTTAGAGTATGTTGACGACAAAGTAAGTACTTGAGATGGAGTCAGATATTACGACCATGTGCTCTGGGACTGAACAATGACGCAACAATGGGTATCCATTGAGACAAAATACGAATCAGATTGAAGCTCCAGTGCACTCTAAAAGCTGCTAAAGTACAGACCCAAACCGATACTGCCCCAACGTAGGCTGGAGCTGGGCCTTCAATGACGTGACGTTGCCAATGTTGTCGCCAATAGTGGAGGATCTTTCCCCTTCTTCCTCCTACATATTTTGGCCATCCTTCCCATGAGGATAGGTAGAGAAAAGCGGAACCCACCTCCTACATTCCCGTTGTCTAGCGGTCGATCGGACTTAAGGGTCTCTCCAGCTGGCTGCGTTTTTTTGATCAACTAAGTAGGTAAGTATTGATATCAAGTACTCGTCTACTTTTCGCATCTGGGCTGTCCACGCTAAAGATCGAATGAAGCTTTGATCATATCTTCGAATTATTGGTTTCATAACCGGACCGGCCAAAGCGTGTTCTGAGAGGTTTGGCAAAGTGACTAAGGGAGGCAACGTTATGTTCTTAGCTCGCGATTTTCAGGCGGAGACAGCTCGTGGCCAATGTCGGTATCCGCACAGTGGCGCTGATATCATGATGTTTACTAAAGAACCGCTTCAATGTCTCTATCCTCCACAATAATGTTAGTTATGCTCAGCAGTAATTAATAATCGAACTCGAGTTGATGTAGGACTGAATCAAACCATTCATGCCTTGAGAATCAGTTTTCGAATCGATCTTGGACTAGTGTTGGAAAACCTTCGGGTTCCACCGGGACGATCATTGGCGTAGAATTCGTGTGACTCAACAATCCTTGATCACCCCGATGCTGACCAAGTTCAAGCACTGCAACCTACTCACATGTAACTTCGCAGTAACAACTTGAATCTCAACGACCTTCATCATTCTCCGGCAACTCTACCTGATAATGACAGGACTGCTTAAATCAGCTTATAACCAGGAGCAGATAGCTCTCTTCGAAGAGCTTATCTGTCTCCCTACAAAGTACAGGCAATGCAACGAGCCGGTTCGTAATCTAGCTTATCTCACTGCCCTCCACGTGCACACCATCTCAACCATTCCTTATGAAAATTTGTCTTTGCACTACTCCGAATCACGACTGGTTGAGCTAGACCCTCAGCTGCTGTTTGAGAAGTTAGTTACAGGCGATCGGGGCCGAGGTGGCTACTGCATGGAAGTCAGTATTCTGATGCACCATGTTCTGAGAGCACTTGGGTTCCAGACATACATGACTGGGGTTCGAATTCGACTGCGGAAGGATGGTGTGCCTAGCGGTGACTACATCGGCTGGTAAGTAACTGTATTACGTCTGGTAGATCTTCCATTTTATAGGTCATCAGCTCATGTTCGCCAGGACGCACATGCTCAGCCTTGTAGGCTTCCCAGACAGAACCCATTACATGATCGATGTGGCATTTGGAGGCGACGGCGCTACCAAGCCGATTCCCTTGAAGCATGATCAGGCATTGCAAAATCTTGGTAATCAAGAGGTCCGCTTAGTGCGGGACTACCTTGCGAATCAAGTCTTTCGGACAGAAGCTTCAAAGCTCTGGATTTACCAGTATCGAAATGGACCAGCGAAGCAGTGGAACTCTTTTTACGCCTTCTCCGAGCAGGAATTTTTGGAAGCGGACTTCAAAGTCATGAACTGGTACACAAGCACGTCACCCGATTCTTTCCAGAGATTTTGCCCATTGGTTGTTAAGTTTCTCAGAAAGAGGGAAACTCTTGACGATGGGGCTGAAGGTGACGAGGCGATTGTCGGAAAGAGGATGTTGGTAGGCTCGGTTTTGAAAGAGAATCTGGGAGGAAAGACCCGTGTTGTTAAAGACTGTCAAGACGAGAGCGATAGGGTCAAGGCACTAGAGGATTGGTTTGGGATCCATTTACCCACAGAAGAAAAGGCAGGCATCAAAGGGCATTGGACAGAGATAGGAAGAAAAGCCGCGACTTCGAGCTTCCCATAATTCCAGGCCTGGCTCGCGCCCGTGCCCTCTTGGGTGCAGTCAGTCTGGAAATGCCGGGGCCACGTCAATTTCTGTCGAAACCCCCGGACCCCGCAATGACGCGATTCACTTGGGTATGGCGGATGCTATTTCCTTCAACTTTACGAAGTAACTATTACCTACGTAGTAGAAAGCCGTATTCTGCAGCTCAACGCCCCTGCATGGCGCATCAAATCGACGAAATAGAGCGATCAGACAAGACGATAAGAAATTTGCATCCCGGATCATATAAGCAACTTTAAACAATTTGTACTTGTAACTTACAGAATTTGTTTCCTTCGATAACAAGGTATCTAGAGCATCTTGATTGGTGGCTCTTCCATTACTGGCAATCCATGGGTTGATAAATGGGTATAGATATGTTGCTTTTCTCGGAAGATGTTCTTGACACTCGTTCAACTACGACGCCAAGGCTACGTAGGCACCAATAACGTACAATATCTCGATGGAATCTGTAACCACTTTTTGATCTTCAAGGCCCTTCCAGGCTTCAACGATGTGCAAGCTGATCCGGGCCTGCCAAGGCTCCGGTCTACTGCTTAGTCAGAAAACTTCGAGTCAGCCCTCCAGGCACTGACGGAAACCGAGTTCCCACAATTTATGGGCATAGAGGTCTTATTAAAAACACAGAAGAAGACTTGGGAGTCATACTCGTGAGACACCTTCGACAACTGTCCAGAACGACGAGCATTTCTGTTCAAACTCAACACACTGTTAAAGAACTTGGTCTCATCGGATTATATCGCTGAGTATACAGACCAGGTATGGGTTCAAACTTAGCGTAGATCATCTAAGGGTGTACAGTTGATCTAGCGCAGGTCAACATCAATAATGCATCCGTACCGGGAATGAGAGAAGGCCAGGAACTTCACGGCATTTTAGTACTGTTTCTTCCTGGTCAGCGTTTGTTCAACGCAGCCTGTGTTTGTTGGGTGATAACATGTCCTGATGAGCTCAACACTGTGTGACTACTGTAATTGATGAGCGAGGTACCTATGCGCGTGTGCTATTTGCACAACTACCCAGTATGATCATTTTTCAGACCACTTTACACCAGACAATGTAACATGTCTACTCGGAGCGCAAAATTCTCCTCGGAATCGCGAATGATTTCTTCAGTCGACCGATAGATAAGGTCTACTATCATCGGTGGACCCCATTTATATCGTTCCCAATCGGACTGTGTCGGATACTACCTTGCGGGGCGCGATATACCCCATCTCCACAATGGTCCACCCGATCCCGGGAAACCCCCGATGATTAAAGTCGCCGGACTGCACCATTACTTTCCGTTAAAACTTTGGCAGAGCGCCTTTGCCATTCAGCCGCCTCCGGATAACTTACCGACGCGTCACCCATCCCCGGATAGTTAACTGCCGTGTTGTTAGATGCCGAGTGGTCTGTCAACCTTGTCGTCAGTTTGATGAGCTGAGTGGACTAGGCCTACAGGCAAAGGTACGCAAGTGAAACATGTTTCCCCGGCTCGACCCTTCCCATGATCATCTTTCCACGTTCGTGGCTAAGATAATTTCTAGTATGGCGTAGAAACGCCGATGTTTCCGTTCGGCATGCTCTAACGCCACCTGTTGTCGCTTGCTGATAATGAGCCTGTCATTCGAATCGCACGGATGATACTCACGTCGATGACAGAATATTTCCGAAACCAACTGACAAGGTCCTCCCGAATGACACGAGCGCTTGTGCGGTCAATGCTTCGATTTCGTGAAAACGCTGCACGCCCATCACGGAAGAAGCGATCTTAACTTCTCCGAAGGTTACGAGCTAGTAGTTCTTTACCAATAGAGGCTGATACTCTCTTCCACAAGCGCGGTCCGTCAAACCTATGGATTGAAGGCCTTGAACTCATTTATCATAACCAGATCTCTGCATCCCTTCCGCTTTGGTTGGCGGCAGCTGAATTTGATCTGACAAGAAAGAAAGAGAGAGAGAGAGAGAGAGAGAGAAAAGGAGAGGGTGGGTATTATTAGCTTACGCTGATAACTTTACCATGAGACCACTTTGAACATCAGCTGACTGCTTCTGATGTGTTGGAAAGCAGCACATCTAAAGCTAGGATCGTGACTCGCCCGTGCAACTTCCGTCTTCCGGAATGCCTCTTGCAAAGCGACAAAGCGGAGGTGAACCTTGTAACAGAGGTCGCATAATGTCAAAAGATGTTTCAAACTCCCAATCGAGATGTGATGGAAAGTGTCGAGGTAGCTATTTGAACCTACTGTAATCGTGAGGAGCTTTGCGCCGGGGAGTATTGCCTTAATTCCTCCAAGGTTCAACCACTTGCAAACTCTTGAGTGGTCCCCACTGTCTAGTAAAATGGTGTCGACAACTCCTCAAGTCTTATGACTTGTACACACTACTAGCGACGATTGAAGATTCAAGTTTCGTCATCGTATCTATTCAAAGCCAGTTTCTCACGTATGCTACCAGTATTCTAAACATAAGTGATCCAGTTCAAATGGGCCAAAAGCTGCAGCGATTGAATAACGCAGCGTGTACGAGTCGAACAGAGAATTGGAGCTTCTTTTTAAAGTTCCAACACCATCTTCTCCTGCGGGGCTACTCGACTAAAATCTTGAAAAACAATGGAAGAATATCTTCCATGCAGCCTCGAGTGTCGACGCTATGTGCTCTTCGTCTGTGAGCCATGCTATTTTTGGCAATGTCTCGCGGTCATCAGACGTACACTTTAACTCTGTTTCACGCCTGTCAAATGGACGTAGGTGGTTCGTGTGTAAAAAGCTTGAAACCAAACCAATTGTATAGTTCAATTTACCGAAGTTCAGATGGACTCCCCTGCGCCGAGCGTTGCAGCGACAGCACTAGGTAGAACTCCAAGCACAGTCTCCTGTCACAAGGATTCGATCAAAAGTGAATATCAACGGCGAGCGTCCCTGTGTTCTCTTACAACTTGTTGCTCTCGATATATACCATTAGGCTGAGCGATCCATATTGTTCTTGCCTCTTATTCGCCCTTCAAAGCATCGTGTCCTCCCGTCAAATTGATATCGCTCTTGTGTAATAGCGTGTTGATAAGAACGTGAGAGGCAATTGAGCTGCGGTAAAACTCTTCAGATTGGCCGTAACAGTCTTGGGCCACTAACACACCTCTAGGGTCGAGAACACGGAAAACTAATCGTCCAACTTAACAAAATGGCAGGAGTGTTGTTAATTCGCAGAAAGCCTCCACCACCATGGCTCAATCTTGACCAAAAACACCAATATCAGGGACGACAGGTACCTCCACCGCCGCCTCCTCAAGAACCACCGCCGCCCCCAGAAGGACCTCCCCCGACCTCACCATCACCTCCTCCTCCGCCAGAAGGACCTCCTCCGCCATCGCCACTGCCGCCACCTCCCCCTGAGGGGCCCCCTGAGGGGCCACCACCACCACCGCCTCCATCACCGCCTCCTCCACCGCCTCCCCCTTCCCCTCGACCACCGCCGCCGCCGCCGCCTCCACCCCCAGGAGGGCCTCCTCCGTCCCCTGGACCGCCGCCTCCACCGCCTCCGCCGGCATCGAGAGGTCCAACTAATACTGTCTTTGTTACCTTAGCACCCCCAACAGTGACCGTAATCGCGACACAAATCCCAGCAGCTGACCAAAACACGGCACTACGCAGCGGGGATGGTGTCAAACAATATCAACCACCGGCGATCAACATCAATATGACCCAGGGTGTTCCGACTTTCACCGAGGTCGGTATCGCGATTCTTGGCTTTGTATCAGGAATTGGTAAGTGGAACGACCATTAGAATATCTGCTCCATATTCTTACATATCCTAACATGACACTGTTCTCAGTCACCATACTGGTGTTCCTCTTGGCCGGATATCTCGTTTGGCGTAGGCGGCGACGTCGTCGTAGGCAGCGTGAGACAGAGCCCGGACCTGAAGTGTTGGACTTACGAGCGTATCGGGGGCCGACACACAATGATGGAAAATTGGGTTGAGATTTGGAGTCTTTTCTCACTGATATTGGACTTTCTATACGATACTTCCTTCAGATTATGGCTTTCCTGATCCTCTCTTCTTCTCAAAAAGTATACTTGCAATACTGCCACCTTCGTTGGAAGTTGTGTAGCAGGTTATGGAAATGCAATCAGATTGACAATGTTGGACGACTCAAAGACAATCTTTTGATATTACACATATTTTGTCAATGGCCATGCCGTATTGAGACAAAAGATTTTGGTGTCCCTGCGGTGATGAATGCACGGCCTCCCGTCTACTTGCTGTCTGCAGACAGCCCCTGGTGATGGGATGAAGTTAAGCACCGATATAGGTTCTTAGACTCTAGATGTGTTCATCTCAATCCTTAATGCACTTCTCTAGATGGTCTTTCACAGGAAAGGAGGGGGGGGGGGGCAAGGTACGATATGGCTTTGCAGCCTACATGTACCCATCGAAAAAAATGTGTCGCGTGGGAGAATCTTTAGCACTCCTTTTTTGACTTGCACGTTTGTCTCACTCTTCATACATAAACCAAAATCAAGCACGGGAGACTTCGCCGGGATGATATCAACTTGACCATTATCAAGAGGCCGGCTCGATTATCCAACTAAGACAAGATAGGGCTGCATGTTGAAAATATTCGGTCAGGTCGGCCCACATCATGGATCTTCTTTCTCATACATCAACTCGACATGAGGCTTCGTACTATTCAATGGTGAAATACTACCTCATGACTCGGTTCTATCCCCCAGTTTTTCTGACATCACGGGAAGATCAGTATATCGCGCTGAGTATTCAATTCTGTCACAACGTCGGATTGTCGCACTTGTGCTCGATACATTCAAAAGTCGCAATTTTCTTGTCTGGGGACTAAGGACGTGATTCAATTGCGTATTAGCGATATCCGAGGGTGGAAAAAGCAGCGAATGTCCAATCCGCCAAACACAAGTCAAGTCTCGGAAGGTTAGTTCAATCTTCATGCCCTCTTCGTTCATTGCCGTGTCAGATGGATGGGAATCGCAAGATGAGCTTTGGGGATCGTTCATATGGAAAGGCCGTTCTGTGCGTGCTCCTATTGACCTGCCCATAGGGTAGGTCATACATACAAGAGTGGGCTGATTGATTCGGCAGAGCCGTGGACTTCAAGGGTGCAATCTTTCCCTACTACCCAGAGCAGGGGTTCGATTCTTTTCACGGCGTCACCGACAAGTTGGGTGTAAAGCCTGACGGCACGAGCTTTCAATCTGCTCGCGCGAGTCAGACGTCCCCAGCAGCGGCCAATCATCGGTACAGCCGGCAACTGGACAGGATATTACCGCACTGACAAATTTATGGTGTTTGATTAATTCGAGGGATCCTCATGCAGTGGCAGGCCTGCCAAGCCACAATGCTGTGGGATGCCAATAGTGAAAGATGCTCAATTTAGACACAACGGCTTTGAGCAGAGTCTGGCTAAGAGAAGATAAGAACATCAGCGTTTCCAAACATTAGGAAACTTACTGTGCTAATTACTCACTACTCAACCTATTCTCATTCACGCTCTTTACCCTGACACCATAGTAAGAACAATATTGTCCGCTCAGCATCATATCAACTCATCTGAATCGCCCATCCTACAGCCAACTGCATTCAAACATCAGGAACCAGCTCAGATATCAGAACCATCTCCGTACAATGCCTGCCATTCAACACTTAGCTCAAGCAGCCTACAGCAGCCCTGTCTACAACTTGCTAGCTCGCAATGGCGATTCAGATGACGACGACAATGATGGCGGTATCCGCATAATTCCCGGTGGGATAGTCGCCATCATTGTCGTCTGCGTTCTTGTCCTAGTGTCTGTCGTTGCATGCTGCTGTTGCTGCCGGAGGCGAAAGCGCAGAGGAGCCGTGGGAAGCAGCAAGGAAGACAACGCCGGCAACGGGAACAAGACGGACCTCGATCCAACAAAGTACATTAAGAAGGCCATCAAAAAGTGCATGAAGAAGATCAAGAAGATGGTCTCAAAGAAGAATAAGAAGGCGAAGGATGGAGCGACACCTCGACAAGAAGGATCTCCATATGGTCAAGGGACTCATCCTGGTTATGGGCAGAACGAGCGATCGATGGGATATAGCGGAGGATATGACAGACTAGATGGCGATAATGAGGAACGGGTTGCATTGTCGTCAGCACCCTACGGACATGGAGCGAGAGGAGATCACTAGGGAAATGATCTAAAATATTACGAAGGATATGTTTTTTTCACAATGAAATCTCGCCAATAAGCGGGTGCACACTGTAAATTAGCCTGGAATTTGAGAGAAGATGCCACTCTGAGTCTCAACATAGATGACTCTGTTTTCAACGCGATGTTGACCTTCAAAACGTATCCGAAAAATTGACAGCTAATGGGATATGGTTTTCAACTTCTGGCTAGGCTTCGAAAGCGAGCAATTTCTATCGCAATGGTGAAATATTTCTCGCAAGGTCTTTGAAAAAGCGGAACGCGTGGTGGAAGGTCTGGTCGTGTTAGAAAAGACGGTTATGAAGGAAGATACGCTGCTCAAAAAGTGGGAAAGCAGGGGGTTTAGCGAATTGAGAAATATACGTGATTCCTCGAAGGTGAAAGTCGAAACCGCCTAGGGAGCTCCTGCATCCACAAAACTCAAGAAGGCAGTTTAAACCGCCTCACAAGACTTTACACAAGATAAGTTGGTGTTCCTACCTGGATTAAGTGCATGACGTATTTACATTATAGTTTCTGGGTTACTGCTATGGACAGGCAGAAGAGAGTAATTTACGGGGTTCGAAGACCACAGGGTTGCCCAAACACCTTTTAAGAGCAGGGCACTACTTACTTTTGTGACGTACTTATATATATATATATATAGCGCGACTCTATGTAATTAGTTAATCTTAGTTTTGCTATAGTGTCGTAAAATCTATCAAGAAGCTCTAGTACTGTTATTCAGGGGAGACACTGTGTGGCAAAAAATCTAACTTTTGTGAATCACTTCAGAGTGATTGAGTATATGTTCCACAGGATACTAGACAATTGACCCCATTGTGGTGATCACTGATCGCCTAGGACTTGAAGCCATCATTAAACTATAGGCGAGATCAATTGAGTGACTGCTGACACTAAACCTTCATCTTCTGAATGCTGGACTTGCTTGGCGCCGGCGACTCCTGACCCATCTAATGCCTCTGACCTTAACAGCTAACTACCTCGCTAACGCAGCCATCTTTATATGAACCTTCCATCCAGGCTTGGCAGTATAAAGTAACTAGCATACGTCGGCTGATACTCATGATCCGCCCTCTAAATAGCCTCATCCGACTTGCCACTAATGAAGCTATTGCGAAACAGTTTCCAGTACTGCCGGTCCGCCTCCTCCTGAAATCCGCGGTCGAGGTCAATGGTTGCGTTAGACACTGCCGACACGATAATACGGACGAAGACGGCCGGTAGAAAACGGGTATATGAGGACGAGTCTAAGGGGCCGATGATGAATATCGTGACCATGGCAAACATGCGCTTCACACCGTGTTTGTGGATCAGAGGAAAGAGAGCCCATCACATTCGGGGGCACTAGCCTATCGGATAACTCTAGTTGATGTATCTAGACCAACCATCATTTAAACTAACCCAAGTTGAATAGAGCTGTAGTGTGTATCATTGTGGCATTGTGCCATAATTAGGCGCAATGGTATAATAGGTAATCAAGATAATTGGCTCAGATGAATTCGTTGAGAAGCACAGTTGGCAGCCGATATGACTGCACAATCCCGCTCTATCAGGTGAGAGCCTGGGCTTAAAACTATTAATGAAACTATTAATGCAGAAGATGCGTCTTAGCATCCCAGGTGATCTCGTATTCTCACACATGGCTGAGGTCGTGTTGTCTCAGGTCGTGTAAGCCATGGTGGTAATGGCGAGATACACTCAAGTGAAGACTCCAGATCCACTTTGTAGTGATGTTATAGGTATAGCAGCCATCTGAGTCACGGCATATGGCTTGGGAGAGTCTCGCAGGATCCTGCTTACATTGTCTCACGGCTTCGCCGAGTCGTCTTATCATGACGTGCTCTTTGTATCGAAGAAGTGGACAGAAAACTATCTACCCCTCATTGAACGGTACACTTTACGTATAAATAGCACCTGGACTCGACTCTTGAATGAGAATTTATCATCACCAAGAAACATTTCTTCGACTACCTCCACGAAAAAAAACAAGCGCCTTCACGTAAACCTTATCTTCCCCTTACATCTCCACAATGGCCGAACAGACCTCTGCTCCCTGGAAAGAGTCTGAGACCAAAGGCGGACAGAAGTATCAGGTCTCTGCCTCTCACTACGATATCACCGACCAGAGCGCCCCTGCTGCCAACAGCCCCTTTCAATGTCTAGGTTGACTGGAGACTCAACACCGAGGGCTCACCCTCCCAAGAGATCCGAAACAAGACGGGCATTACCTACTATAAGCTCGAGGAGGTTCCCTGGTACTCGATCAAGAAGTAGCGTTTGACTATCTCGACCACTGACTCCTACAACTATACATTCTTCGACAACGAGCCGGATCAATATGGCCTGAATGTCTTTCGAACCAATGGACTTCAGTATGTCGAATATGACTCCAAGGACCCCAGAATTACGAGCATTACCGACAAATAAGTTAAATTTAATGCCTATCAGGAGGGGCAAGCTGCTTCCAATGAAGTCGAGCTCATTCACGGAAGGAGACGTCGGAAATATTTTGGTGAGGGACCCACGTTAGTTCAGGGTCATAAGAAGCGTAAAAGTGGATTGCGTAGTCTCTTATATCTCCCTCTAAATCTTACAATGTAGCCACTTTTCGATTCTACGCTCGGCGATTACCATACCTTACTTGAAGAAAAGCTGGTCTTTCTCAATTCAATAAGAGCTGTGCTGTCCATCATAGGCTCGTTTGAGATCCTCTTTTCTTGATTGTTTTGATACTTCAATCTACTTACGAAGTGCCCGGTATAGACTGAGTGTAGTAAGTAAGGAACAGGTCATGGTAGATGATTGTTATCTAAGCGTCGGTATTCCTGACATTGGTATATGACAATCTCAAATTCTGGGCAATTCTTGGTTGGCCCTTGAGACAGTCTAGCACAGCACAGCGAAGAAGTGGGTTGAACATGTTTTCTGGTCTAGACATATTAGCATCCGTTCGTGGTCTCTCCACAGAAACTCGGGACCCGGACTTGGCCCGAGCCAAGGTTTCTCCGAAGGCCGAGGTCGGCGTCTCGATTAGGTAAAGCCCGGTATGAACCTAACACTATGATGTGGACGCCACGGACTCTCGGCAGCAATTGCCTTGCTCTTATTGCGTTTGAATATCCACAGCCCCGGAATTTTTGCCCAGATCCGAAGTCTTTTGATTCAGACTATCTTAGAGCAGTCTGGAAATCAATACCAACGCCCATCTGTCGTTCTCGATGGACTTATCAATCCGTCGATCTCCCAATACCCCGAACGATGACCGCTCAGCCCTTCGCGACCTCCTCAAATCCCGTCAACGGAATCGCAAGGGCGTCCGTGGGAACCCAAAGTCATGTGTACCGTGCCGTGAAAGAAAAGTCAAATGCGACAAGGAATTGCCGTGTTCGACCTGCGATAAACGGGGACACCCGGATCTATGCAACTATGAAAGTTCTACACGACAGTCGCTCGGTGTCACACAGTCGCCAGCACGATCTGCGAGAAGAACTTCTGTAATTATTTCAACTCCAACCATATCTCAGGACCTCGAGGAATCGGACGCGATCAATATCGATACCGTCGAGGAACGGGTAGGAGATCTCATCCCTGGTCCAGAAGCCCAGAACGCAACCAATCCACAGATATCGGCAACGTCAAATCATACATCCACTGCACGAGAAGGTGGTGACCGACTATTTCTAGCCGATAGTTCGGTGATAGGCATGACCAGACGACGCTCAATCCGGTCTAGCGATGACCCAGCTCGACAATCTGCTTTCGAGACAGGCATACTACCTCTCCTTGGCGTCAATGAAGAAGCGGACACGTCCGTATCGTCCTATCAGTCTCTACCAAGCGACCAGGAGATAGTCAGGCTCTTTGAACTATTTCGCCGTCGAGTATACCCCTTTCACGTCATAACCTCCAATTTAGACACCATCGAGCAACGAATCTGCCAACTAATCAACGCAAGGGGAGGATCGGACTTTGGTTCCGAGTCGTTGGAAGACCCTAGATGGCTGTCTCTAATTCACGCCATCATGGCTGCCGGAGCTCAATTCTCCGATATGAATCTACAAGATCGTCTCGCAGTGTCTCAACGACATAGTATGTTTTGGATCACCGCATCATTCCATCCACTTCGATAAGATGCTGATCAGCCACAGCGAAACATTCATTTGATCTCCTACGGTCAACAGATTATCTCGCGAATCCATCAAAGGAAGCCGTTCAGACACTCCTTATCCTAGGAAATGTGCTCCAAAATGATATGAAACCTCAGGCAGCTTGGGTTCTTGGGGGCACAACCATCCGCCTCGCGCAATGCCTTGGTCTCCACAAGAAGACAGCTCGCTCACCAAAATCTCCGCTCACGGATGAAGAGGCTAAGTATCTGAGGTACATCACATTGGCGTTTTTTGCAAGAATACATGTGCTAATCAGTGGTCAGATTGGCAATTGTTTGGCAGGATGCCCTCCTCGCGCTCGCTTTTGGTCGTCCACCAGCCTCCTATGAGTTGGATTTCGAAAGCGATTTGCCTCAGCTCTCCGAGTCTGTCGAAAGACCGGGTCTATCCTACCTCCAAGCTATGAGCTGGCTATGTCATGTCACATTGCGCCATTTCTCGTTTCAGTCCCAGTCGTCACTCGGGCCAGTTTCAGCACTCAACGACATTAAATCCATCGAAGCCTCTCTTTCGCCCCACTTAGTCGATCCCATGAGAAGTACGGCAATACCGCAGATTCAAGAGCACTACGCTTTCGAACTTCACCGACATTTTGTCGTAGCTACTCTTTGTCGCCCGTTCGTGTCGAGAAACGGATCAGCAGGTCTCAGTGAAAGTGACAGGCCAAATGTTCTCGAGCACTTTCGAGAATCTCTCAAGCGCAGCGCCCGAGCTTATGTTCGGTTGAGGTCAATCGCAGGACATGCAAGGCGGTCTTGGGCCTTTACTCACAATGGCCTAACTTCAGTTCTTCTCTTGAGTTTGATGCGAGAGACGAGGTATCTTGCCGAGACCAGAACCCTTCAGGACGAGCTCATTGCAAGCCTTTCAGAGGGAGAAGGCAACTCCGCCCTGCTCACGGACTCTGGACCCAACGCGCAGCTTTCAGGCACTCTACAGAAGGCCTTAAAGGCTCTGCGAACTCTTCGATCGTTGACCGAACGTGACGTTAGTTCTCATAGCTCAACCCATGAGATCAACAGCCAAGACATTGCAGCTCCTGGTCATATGCCCACTGTCGGCGAAAGGCCTGCAGCAGTCCAAGATAATGCTTTTCGGATCCCAGAACAATCTGAGTAAGTCAGCCTCATCGTTAAATCTCTGAGACAAGTACTAACAAGCCAGCTTTTGGAACGTCGGCGACGCTCAGTGGGAATTTCCCATCGATTTCGACATGTCTCCACTTGGCGCTTTTGACTACATCATGTCAGATCAGAACTATGAAAACGATTCATTTCCGCCGACTCTAGTGTGAGATTGAAAACTCTGTCTTGGGTTTTAATAATCACATAATTGACGTTTTCTACACACTCTCCTAAGATATTGCAACAAATTTCAGGCGGAAGTGAATCCAAATGACTCCCAACGCTGCAGCACCTTCTCCTGGACATCAATGGGATAGGACTCCTGGAAGCTCGCAGCTTCCCAGTCACGGCCGGTGGTATACTCGGTTGGCATCAAACAATCGGAAACAACTTTTCCCCCCATACGAATGTCACCGTTGCCGTGCGACATATATGGAATCAACGGAAAGCCGCGTACGTCCTCGAAGTGGTACTCATCCAGGCCAGGGCGGCAGCGGGTAGAAAAGGCCCAGATTACGTCCTTGAAGTCATACACATCGATGTCGTCACCGACAATGACGAGGCGGTGGATCGTGTAGCCGACCTTATCATTGAAGACAATGTCGCCGATGGATCGGCAAAAGTCTTTCGCATTGGTGTTCATGGCGCGAACCTTCTTCGTGTCGACCTGAAGGACCACCCACGTCACCTGCGACTCGAAGGGGGAGAAGGCCTCCTTGATAGGCAAACCTTTGGACTTGAGGAGAAAACCGATCTCAGCGGCGGCTAGGGGTCCAATCATAGTGTGCTGGTTCGCGTTAGTGTCCTAATGCTGTCAAATGAGGGTGGCCACAGTGACCTACTGTCTCGTCAGTCAGTCGGCCGCAATTTGAGACTGGAAGAATAGCGTCCTTCCGGTGGGTGATGAGGTCGACCCTGTACTTCGGCTGGGGATGAGCATCGCCAGGAAAGACATATCTGAAAGGATAGTCAGTAATTTTGAAGCATTCTCCCAAAGAGTTGGAACCATCCACATACCCGTGCATTTCTCCGAATGGCCCCTCGGATGCCGTCTCCGTAGCAGAGCAAACGCCCTCAAACACAATCTCCGAATTCGCTGGGACATGCAGGCCATTGGTGTCACATTTAACAACCTCCAACGGTGCTCCAACCAGTGATCCAATATACTCCGCCTCAGACAGGCCGCTCGGCAAAGGCATGCTCGAAGCCATGATGGCGGCCGGTGGCACACCAAAGACCAGCGCCCACGGCATATCCTTACCCTCCTTTTTCCACATCTGGTGGATCTGCCAGATGTGTTGTGGCTCGATGACGAGCCCCGCAAGGTGGTTTTTGTCATATACCATGGCGCGTGCGATGGACCAGTTTGTCCACTTTCCGTCCGGCGATTGGACAATATGCATACCGTACGTCTGGATGTACTTTCCGCCATCAGACTGGTGCAGCATCGGTGCTGGCAATTTGGTGAGGTCGAATTGCTCTGGAGTCAGGCGGATCTCTTTGCAGGACCCGGTATCAGAGACAACCGGGGGAATTGGGACCGCACTCTTGGCGGCAATCATTTTGTCAAGTATCTCCTTCATAGTCGATGTGGGAGGGAGACCGAGGTGTCTCGCCAGTCTTCCAAAACGCTGGGAGGGATCAGATCGCAGAGAGTTTGGCGCGCCGAGGATACGCCAGAAGCCGTCTGCGTCTTGACCCTTGAGCTTGTTGAAGAGGGGTGCTCGTTCATCTGTCTCAACAACCTTGCGAATGATGGCGCCGACCTCGAGGTTTGGGTCACATTCTTCATTGATCTCGATGAGGTCGCCGTCGGATTTAAGCGCTTTGACGAAGGAGCGAAAGTTCAGGTGCGGGAGATCTTGGAGGCTTGATGGCGACATTTTCGTTTCCGTGGGTTGAGTTTGATTGAATGTATATGGAGAAGTTTTGATTTGCAATTGGCGGTAAGATGTAGTCCTGATGCAGCTGATGCAGGTGGCTATGTCGTGTTGATATATGTCTCTTCCATCGACCCCGGATGCCGGCAAGCAGTACAATGAGCGGGAGCATTGTTGCAGTCACCCCGAACTCGCCGAGGTGCCAGTCCAGAAACCCCCGGGCCAAGATGGAATTTTAGTCCTTAGGTGCTCCGCACCGTTGCCGGAAACCGAGATTGTGGATGTCTCAGTGGCTCTCGCCCCCGAAATCTCGGACATTTCGGTACTCCATCATCGTCCGGGTCTGAACTCTCCGATTCCGCCGAAAAGGCTTGAATCGTGATCCCATTAAATACCCAGGCTGATTTCGCCGGAGACTCAATCTCATCCAGAGCCCAGAGATTATTTGACTAGCCCAAATCACAATAAAGATACCAGACTTTTTGACCGAATCACAAACGAGCGGCAACTTCAGCAAATCACTGCCATCCACCCTCGAAGGCATCACGCCAATATACGCTTTTGAAGAATTACAAACAAAAGGGTAGTCGACGAAATGAAAGACATAACACCTCGCAAAAAGATCATTGTCGCTTTGACAGGCGCGACAGGTGCGCAAATCGGAATTCACGTTCTTCAGACCCTCCGGAGGCTCAACGTCGAAACACACCTCATCATCAGCAAGTGGGCCGCCGAGACGATTAAGTGGGAAACCGATTACACACCTACCGCGGTGAAAGCACTTGCAGACCACGCCTACAGCTCGCACGATCTAGCCGCTCCTATCGCGAGCGGGTCGTATCGCGTGGATGGCATGATTGTTGTCCCATGTTCCGTCAAGACCCTCGCTGCGATCAATGCGGGTATCTGTGATGACTTGGTGACGAGGGCAGCAGATGTTTGTTTAAAAGAGCGCAGGAGGTTGGTGTTGTCTGTGAGGGAGACGCCGTTTAGTGAGATTCATTTGAGGAATATGATGGAGGTGACGAGGGCAGGAGCGATTGTTGCGCCGCCTGTGGTGGGATTTTATACGCGGCCGTCGTCAATTGATGATGTTCTCGATCAGATGGTTGGAAGGTTGTTGGATCTTTTCGATTTGGATGCGAGGAACTTTGAAAGATGGGATGGGATGCAGAAGAGTACCACAAATAGCATGTAATATTGATTCACTCGACTGTACACCAGGTTATCTTTGCTGAAAGATAGTCACGGCTGGTTGAAGTTTTGGACCAGTGCGGACTGTGACGGGAGCAGGTAGGATGTCATCTCTGGCATAGCTTAGCCTCGACTATAAGTTCAACTCCTTGGGCAGGCTGACTTCTACGTCGGGCCGCAATAGGAGTCGAGTCCAGCAAAAAGCTGATCCCATCCAAATGTGTTGCCATCCCCAACAAGATCGTTCCAAAGGCTGTCGAGACCGAGAGCGTCTTCTCCGGTCAAACTAGAGTTCCCAGCACTGAGACCGTCGTCAGAAACGGTCCTCAATCCGGTCATTGTCACCGAATCAGGATAGTATGTCGAAGATTCTGCACCGATGGACTCTCTGCCGTCTTCCACGTCTGGCGGGGCAGCCTCATCCACCCCCTGGACACGATAGCGACGCAAAACGCCAGTAAGATTCTGAACAAGCTGCGCAGCAATCACAGATTCTTTTCCGGCTAAAGCCAAAGCACGGCAAGCTTGTACAACCTCCGCATGCGTCTCTGCTGATGCACCAGATACCAGCCATGGTCTTTTACCGTCTGTCAAGCCCTCGCGACTTGAAACGCCTCCTGAGTGAAGGGCCAAGATTGTACACGCCATGAACATATGACCGATAACACAGCCTAGACGGCAGCCGATAGCTCGTGAGCTCAAGGTTTGCACTGGCTCTCTAGTCTGTGATACCTTTAGTAGGCGTGTTGCGATTGCGAGGACCGTTCGGGCTGAGCTCAGACATATCTCTCGTGATGCCTGGTATTGGGAATCTTGCTTATCGTGGAGCAAGAATGGCCGGTGTAATCTAGCGCGTCGTGAAAGGAAACCGAGTAAAACAACGTCTCTCTGTAGTGATAGATAGCGCGGCGCCGTCTTTGGAATGGGACCGTCGGGGCGGAGGAATGGAGGAAAGTCGGCAATTGCATCTTCGAAAAGACGATCTAATTCAAGGACTTGTTCATAGTCCGTTATTTCAGCATCTGGCATCCCTGGAGCTCTGGCATCGATGACAGAACGAGCAATACCAGCGAGTTGGATGCGCCGGATGAAGCAGCTCATCATCGTTGCAGTATCTGTAGGCATGCTGATGGCCTCGTTTGAAAAGCTCTCCTCGTCATCGTTGATGTTTCGAGGTTCCTTGACGTTCATTTGTCGCGGCTGAACATTGTATGTCCCGTCCGTAGGTCCTCCCATGAGACCCAGCATCCTGAACTATAATGAGCAATAGTCGGCGTAACAGTAGGTAAGGAGAGTGATATACCAGTCTGTAGCAGTGATATGCCACCACACCCTTCGCTTGATTTCTTTCATAGCTTCCTCGTCCTGCTGCTCCGAACCAGGGCCGTCGATTAAGTGCAGGCTCATCTCTCGAGCTGATGATAACGAGCAACCATGAAGAAATCTGAAACGAGCTGAGCAGCCTTCCATGTTGTAGACCAGATAAGCGAGTATCGAACGTGCCTGTACTTCTTCTAGACTGCCGCAAGCATTCGCCTGTGATTTTCCCAGTATGTTGAGAGAGGATTTAAACCAAGTTACGGCGGTGTGCGTGGCTTCTTCCAAAGTTTCAAAAGCTCCGTTGACTTGAGACCCTTCGGTGAAGAAGAAAGCACTCGTGGCAGCGATTCCTAGAATCAAAGCAGCGTGTGCTGGGTCAGGGTCCCCTCCGCTAGATAGGACCGAATAGAAGTTGACAATCATAGATCTGGCTGCAGTTGGATGAAGTATGGGAAGAAGATGAAAGGGATTGTCGAGAAAGTCTTGTAGCAGTAGCAATGCCTCTTCTTGAGTCATCATCCAGGTTGACAATCGTGCTTCTGAATCTTGGGGGGGCGTAAGGCCAGGGTTAGTGCTCGTGGGTGTCTTTGGGAACTGCGAGACGTTGGCGACGTGGTAATCCACTTTGTTAAAGGGGAGAGTGACCTAGGAAAGTGTTCATTAGCCTTTCAAACATCGCGAACCTGATGCTATACTTCTCACATTTAGACCGTTTCGCGTAAATGTTGAATCGAGAAACTTTGCTGTTTGCTGCCGTTCGTTGTCCACAAACCTACGTCGTTGAGAATGCCGTGTTGATAGGCCGAGACTCCGTCGTTGGGATGATTTCGGACGCTCTGACCTTTCAGGGTCGACGAAATCTGCAGATTGCTCCATGGAAAATCCGGTGCCGGTAGATGGTGCCGGCCCAAACACAGCTTGCTCCAACTTCCGGAGCCGACTCAGAATCGAGTCGTCAGCGTTGTCGCTCAATCTTGGTAAACGGCTATCCGTGGGCCGTGGTAAGCTAAGAGAAGCCAATTGTAGATTTTTATACATTATTTCCATAATTACCTCAATTCCGCAATTGGCGTTTGTGGTCCTGGCTGTCCTGCGCATGACAAGCCACGCATCACACAGCTCGAACACGGGTCTCCGCGGTCGCACTTGAGCTTCTTTTTGCGGCACGAGTCACAAGACACCTGGGGTTGACGACGTCGTTTCTGTGCTGCAATCCCGGCATCAGACTGTATGGCGCGCTTCATAATGAATTGATTGATTTGTGAATTTGTCTCGTGGCTCACCGATGGGCTTTGCTGACGTTGATGATGTAAAGTTCAAGTTCGTTCCTTGCCCGCGGACCTTCCACGGGTTGGAAGGTTTTTCCACGGATAATCCGCGGCGCTTAACAACTCCAGCCAAGCTGCCTCGCCGAAGGCAATAACAGGGCAGCAAAGCATGAATGTTTATTAAATAAACATTGAGAACCTTCTAAATAAATCATCGGAACTTCGAGGGCCTCAAGTAACTTCATATCCTTTTGCCGCTTTTTACGCCATCCAGAGCGTCCCGGACTTCGTACCATGTCCACAAAAAGCGTGTCTAACATCGCCATGGAAGCATCTCCACCTCCTCCTGGTCACGATAGGTGAGCTCATGGTTTTCTGACTTTAGAGATAATCAGGAAGCTGATTCGCGTCTCTTAGTATTCGATCATGGCTTGCCGTTCTCGGAGCTTCACTTTCGCTGTTTTGCACAGTTGGCTTCCTCAATGCATTCGGCATTTTTCAAGAATATTACCAAATGTACCTCGATAAATCAAAGTCTGATATTTCCTGGATTGGATCAATGTCTATCTTCATCATCTACCTAGGTGCACCAATATCAGGCATTCTAACCGACAGATTGGGACCCACAGTACGTTCATGTTGACTTCAACCCGGCCGACCTGGGCATTCTATGATTCACGCTTTCCAGGTCCTCTTGTGTATTGGCAGCATCGGTCAAGTCTTTGCTCTCTTCATGACTTCTCTCTGTGAAGAGTACTACCAGGCTTTTTTGGCCCAGGGAGTTTTGCTCGGAGTGAGCATGTCGCTCATTTTTTGTCCCCCTGTGGCTGTGGTGTCACGCCGCATGCCTCATCGCCGTGGCCTTGCCCTGGGCCTCACAATTGGCGGGTCCTCCATTGGTGGCATCATCTGGCCGATCATGTTGGAGCAACTGCTTAACAAACGCCAGCTCGGTTTTGGATGGACTATGAGGATCGTCGCTTTCACCATGGTTCCTCTTCTCGCTATCACCTGCATCACTGTGGTTGATGCCCCCGCACCCAAGGCATCTTTGAGTCCACTCCAGGCGGCATTAGATAGGAACGAGAAGGGTGCGGCATCATCAAATGACGAGATACAGTCCCAAACGAAGTCCGGCTACTCGATCATTAAGAATACGACATTTATGCTTCTCTGTGGAGGGTTAGCGCTCAGCTACTTTGGACTCTTCACGCCCCTCTTCTTTATCACAGATTTCGGCGTTCAACACGGCTTTTCCGCATCGACAGCATTTTACCTTTTATCCGGACTCAACGGCGCTTCGTTTCTGGGACGAGTTGTCCCTGGGTTTCTTGCAGACCGGTATGGGCATTTCAATCTTTGCGCGCTGGCGACTCTTGCGGCTGGGATCGTTGGTTTTTCCTGGACAGCGGCGACGTCTCTTCCTGGTTTGGTAGTGTGGAGTTTGGCGTACGGGTTCTCCTCTGGAGTGAGTAGATTTGTATCGTGGTCTTCCGTGACGATGGCTGACGCATTTGAAGGCCATCATGAGCTTGCAGGGTGCATGCGTAGGAAAGATTGCGCATCATCGTCATCAGGGGTTAGCTGTCGGCTGCATGATGGGCTCCATCGCTGTGACGTGAGTTGACCCTCGTCTTTTTTTTTTCCCATGCCTAGGGCGATTCGTGGAAACTGACCATGATGATGGGCAGCGCTCTTGTCGGGCCTCCCATCAGCGGCCAGATTCTCGTGCACGCCGGATATCTGGCCTTATCGATGTGGACCGGTGCAACTCTCGTGGTCGGAGCTGCCATCCTTACTGTTGCCAGATGGCGGCTAAACAATGGTTTGACTGCAGTCGTGTAAATTGAAACATCTTTCATTCATCTGCAGACCCCTATGGTTCTGGCTCCATCCGCGATGATTGTTTCCGAGCCGAGAGTACTTTATGGAGAGGCCCAGATGCGGAGGTGATATTGTCCACTACACCCTACCCTACAATCCCTATTGTCACAACGCCTCATTAATTACTTATACTTCAGGGAGACCCCTCAGGGTAGTGTATACCAAGGTATCTTGGCCTACACGGGCCGAAGTTGTTCCTACCTCGCGGAGGTCAAGGTTGCTCGGGGTTTTTTTGTTCCGTTGGTGCCCCCGGGTAGTGGGATCTCT
Source organism: Colletotrichum simmondsii (assembly GCA_001563135.1). Lineage (NCBI taxonomy): Eukaryota > Fungi > Ascomycota > Sordariomycetes > Glomerellales > Glomerellaceae > Colletotrichum > Colletotrichum simmondsii. The sequence continues at coordinate 142,016 of JFBX01000877.1, forward strand.
GATGCCTTGTGGCTCGTGTGTGGCTGGTGGATATGGCTTCTCTGGATCTCTGGTGTGCAGGTTAGGGGGAAAAAAGCTTTCCGACCTTTCGAAATGACCACAAGCTAGCCTCGCACGATCTTGCTAAACAATCACTTGTTCACATTTTTGCTTTACTTTATTGTCACTCATTCCACCAACATGCGTTAATACATTCTGTCTGTCTTCTTGTATTGACTTGCTCTTTGCCAGGCTTTGCCTGAGCCTCACTTTCTGACCAGATTTCTTGGACCTTGCCTCTGGACAGGATTGGCCAATCGAACACGTTCTGACCTCCCTTTAGTTGCGCGCCGCTTCCTTGATCTGCATCTTTTGACAGGTCGGGACGGCTCGGAATGAGTCCATCGCCTTAATGTCCCACCAGTTCCATATCGCCGGCGCGAGCCACGCTCTCCTCGACCCATGGTCCCAAGGAGCAGGCGTGGTGAGGGACGTTCTCACTCGGTGGTCCGAGCTCGATATCACACAAATTGGCTCCCTTATTGCCATAGCCGGCACCCTTCCTACGGCTTGGAGACTAATGCAATGTGCTTGGCGAGAAGCGTATAGTTGCATTCGGCGCTTTTTTCTCGCTTCCGTCACAATTCCGGGTGGTGACCCGGTCAATCGGAACGTCGTGAAATGGGTCCTCGCCAACCGGCCCCGGCATTATCGCTCCTTCACCGGTCGTACCGAGGTTGGACGCCCCAACCCAGACCGTGCCGCCGCTCTAAAGAAGACGCGCCACACCGTTCAGTACTGTCCACACTGGATAACACGGTGGCTTTGGTTCAAAGGCAACTTTTTTGTCGTCACACGTGCCGTTGGGGATTTCAATTCTTCGCTATCCGACCCTAGCTATGATGGAATCGGAGGCGAGGACCTGACCATCAGCTGCTTCGGATGGTCGGCGCATCCTGTCCAGAACTTCATCGAGGCCTGCCGCGAGTACGCCGACAGGCAGACGCAGTACTTTGTCATCATCTACTCCCGCGACCGTTACGGCATGTCATGGAAAGCTAAAGCCCGCAAGCCCCTTCGCCACCTCGACACCGTACACTTTGACCTCGGCTTGAAGCAGGAGTTGCTTGCTGATATCCGGAACTACCTGGATCCGAAGACCCAGATGCGTTATCAAAGCCGGAGTATGCCGTACCGGAGAGGCTACCTCTTTTACGGCCCGCCCGGAACTGGCAAGTCCTCGCTTTCTGTGGCGATTGCCGGCGAGTTTGGATTGGATCTCTACGAGGTCAAGATTCCTAGTGTGGCAACGGATGCCGATCTGGAGCAGATGTTCCAGGAAATTCCGCCGCGATGTGTGGTTCTTCTTGAAGACATCGATGCCGTATGGGTGGAGCGTTCCAGCAATCAAGAGAAGATCGGCAGCGAGAATGGGCGAGCACATTCACCGGAGAGCAGCAATGTGCCCAATTGCACTCTTTCCGGACTATTGAATGTTTTGGACGGCGTTGGATCGCAGGAGGGCCGTATCGTCATTATGACTACGAACCGACCCGAGCAACTCGATAGTGCCTTGATTCGGCCTGGCCGCGTCGACATGAAGGTCCTTCTGGGCAATATTAGCCCAAAGTCAGCGGCGGACATGTTCGTGCGGATGTTTTCTCCAGAGCTAGGGTGCACAACACACCTGAAAATGGAAGAAATCCAAAAGCTTTCTGTTCAGTTTTCCAGCATGATACCGGAAGACACCTTGACTCCATCTCAATTGCAGGGGTTTTTCCAGGTACATTTAGAGAGCCCGTATCATGCGGTAGAAAGCATCGCAAGTTGGGTCGAAAAAGAGCTTGCAAGAGCTCACTTCAAAGAGTTTGAGTTTATAACGTCCCATGGGAAGGCCTAGAAGTCGAGTGTGTAATAGCTATTTACCCTACTGTAAAATCATCTGTATAACTGGATTTAGATCCTGGGTGGAGTTTTGCTAATTCTTTTATCGTCTTGTTTACCTGTTCACCGCTGTTGTTTGTGTTGGGCGAGAAAGGCCTGCATCAAAGGATGCCAGCAGTAAATGCACGCAGCACCCCACGGGTCTAATTTTCAAACCGTTGATCGATGACGCTACCGGCACGTAACGTTCCCCAAACAATTATTACACAATTTTGAAACGATTGTCTTTAATTTGATGTTTACACTCTTGTGGTGCGGTGCCTAAACCAGTAAATTATTGCTTATCATCTCCTTGCATTGAAATGCTTGACCCGGACAGCTCGCACTCCCAAACCCCAACTTTGCCGAATTTAAAGTATGCCAGTATCCCTAACAACTCCTCTCACCATCAGTAATACGCAAGACCGATCTTCAGACTGTCGTAACTCATCCCATTGGTCTACGGGCTTGCTCTTCGGTTTCAGACGCAGGGTTCCCCGTGTCAAATGGGAGAAGAGAAAGCTCACAAGCTCACAAGTCTAAGTAGTCGAGACGACCAAGAAAGTTCGAATATCCCCGAGAACGAAACCGTCGTCCATGAAAGGCAAGAGTAGCCGGAACTTTCGTACAGCGGCTTCCACAATCCGTCGACATGGACAGGACCATGTGCGATAAGCATGTCCTTGGCCTTGGCGTCGAAGGGTTCTGAGGTGATGGCCAAGAATGGAGTTTGCAGTATTAAGTCCCATATCCTTGTGGTATATGTAACGAGGTAGGCACTGTTTGTAGAGTTCACAGAGGACTTTTGGAGCCGATGTGAGAGTGCGTCATTTCATCGGACGAAACCACCTCAAATATACAATTATGTCGACTTCTGCCCTTGAAACGGACATCTGACGAAGGCGAATAAAAAGCAAAACAGCCTCGAATACCCTCATTAACTTTCCATAAATCCAACGTACAGGGCTGCGAATTAGTCCTTCTGAATCGTAGGTATTATGAATAACAGCGGCGTCGCGACACGTGCATAGTTCTAAGCTAAAAGGATGTATAATTAAATTATATTTCTAAAGTCGTCGCAAAAATACATATGTTCTAGAGTGTTATGGGCTAGACCCGATTAGTGGATCTGGGCCTCAGCCCGGATACTACTAGACTTTACCGCACTACTTTTATAAAGGTTTTACTTAAGTACTTTTTTTTTATAAAATCCCCGCTCTAAAAAACTTTTATTCTTTAGCTTAGATTTTTTATATTAAAATTATTTTTACATAAACTTACAAAGGCTAAACTTTTAATATATTTAAGCTTAAGCTTTTTATTTATTTTATTATTAATTATATTACATAATAAAAATAAATATAATTATTAACGTTTTATTAAACGCTTAGTTAGTAAAAGCTATAACATAAATTAAAAAATAGATTATTTAAGGGCTATAAGAGCTTATAAAAACTTAAAAATAAGCTAATATAAAAAAAATAGAAAATATTATAGAATAAAAATATAAATATAAAAAATTTAATAAGATTTTATAACTATTATAAAAATAGTTTTAGTAAATAAATAAACTTTTTATATATTTTAATAAAAAATCCGAGGACTATAAAACCCCTATGAGTTTAAAAAAGCTTTTTAATAATAAAGTCTTTTATAAAAAGCCCCTACTTAATTTAATTAAGTTCTTAAATAATAAGGATAAGTATAATATTTAAAAAGCCTAAATACGTAATAAATTTATTATTAATATATTATTTTATTATATTAATAAGGAACGGAAATACTTTATTTTTTTATACTTTACTTTATAAGTTTAGAAAATAATAAGTTAGTTTTATTATAAAAAAAAAAAAAAAAAA
>JFBX01000878.1:0-10341 GCA_001563135.1 Colletotrichum simmondsii
ACGACGATCGGCTTATCCTTCTTGCCCTTTTCCTGCTGGCAATCGATTATTAGCAAGTAACACTCGCGAGAAATAGGGGGTAAAGGGGGAGGAGGACTTACATCCATGTTGGCTGATGGTAGGTATGGCGAATCTGGAGATAGTTGGTTGTCGAGATTTTTCCAGACAAGGCTGGAAGGATGTGGTGATGTCTGGGTGGGAAGAAAAAAGAGAAAGTCCAGAAAGTCTCGTCAACTGAAAGGATTTTCTAGACGTGAATTCCATCGTGGGGGGTCCGCTTGTTGACGGGATTCTAGGGCTTGTGTTATTACGGAGCTCATGAGATTTTCACGATGGCTTGGTCTTGTCCCGTGGCTGTCGAGCCATACTATGCCTGAGGACGTGGATGGGGGCTCTTCACATCAAGTAGTGATGGGGAACGGAGAAGGCCATATGCGATGTATGATCCCGGGGCACGATCAGAGCACGATAGTGTTCCTTTGAGGGATGAAGCAAAGAGGAGAAGAAACTAGAAGCTCTGAGGATCGGCTGAGTGAGACGTCATTCCATGTAAGGCTTTTACCATGACCAATTGCTAGACTCGTTCATGATGATGTCTCATCAAGATATCTGAAAGCTTACTGAAGACGGGGAGCCCCCTGGAGCACTTATTAGGGAGAAGCCTCGATGAATGAAAAGCCCTGTGGAAGGTGCCTCGTCTTCTTCGTTGACACTGACTACAGATCGCCAAGGAGATCATGGTTTAGCTCGGGACCAGATATCTTCTGTGACACAAGAGCCAGGTCTGTCGCAATGTGGCATTTATGGGCACTTAAGGTGAAGCTACCGGATACTGGCTTATTCTATTTTCAGTAAGCCATTTCAATGATTGAAGTGCTTCGAACGATGAGTGAAAGCCATCTGGCCGACGGCATGTGATCTCATAGAAGGAGAACCTGTCGTTTGGATCACGAGATCAGATATCTCGTCTGACATTCGAGCACCTATCTAACTACATGGAGAAATGCATGAACACCTGGCATAAAGGACTTGGATACTTGCTCAGCATGAATTCCGAAGAGATCCTTGATAGAGAGAGACTCTGGATGACGTGCTTTGTCAACTTCATCGACTATGTAAAACGGATAAAGTATGGTGGTCCATGAAGTCGAGATCTCATCTGCCATGAGAACTGTGATTGAGATGATATCAGGAATGTGGATTGAAGTCTGACCTGAGGCCCTGAGCCATGAGACACTTGCTTAATTTGATGGCAATGTAGATTGGCAAAAGATTCGACCTGGACAACGGCGACAGCATGTTCATCGAGTCGAGGCCTTGAAAGCTACTGGGTAAAGGTCAAAGGAGGCAAGAGCAGATGATGAGATCGAGATTAAGATCAATGTATTAAAAGCAACTTGCGTAACCAAAGGGTATTCGGCAACGGGTCCCTGCTCTAAAATGTACATTCTGACTTGAGAGATATCGCGCTCAGGAAAAAAAAAACAAGAACCATCGGACACAGATTCGTACAGGACTTGAGGTAGACTGTCGCTGACACAGTCCAACACAACAGTCGAAATAATCCCGGTGGATGAAGAGGAAATACCGGAACGCCAGTAGTGAAGAGACGCTCATATGCAAAGCCGATGCGTTCATAGAAAGGGTAAAGTACGGAGGAAAGGTAATTAGTCGCCGAGGGGCATGCCGTCAAGCTCATCGAGAAGGCGGCGCCAGTTGTCGGCCAGCATTTCGGAGTACTTGACGCGCTCCTGGGCCCAGTCTTGGTTCCAACGCGAGACGTGGAACTGGGTGGTCTGGAAGTAGATGAGCTCGTCACGGATGCACTCCTTGACAAAGATGGATCGGTTGTGTTGGTTGACGATGGACTCCTTATCCTGTAACTATCATCAGTACTGCAGCGAGCGAGAGGAACGCGTTCAACATACCTTGAGAATGGACTCAACCACCTTCTCAATCTCACCAGGCTTGACCATGCCATCGGGTTTGCTGCGGAGACTGGCCAGCTTGGTCTCATTTGTCTGGATCCTTCGCTCAAGGTAGGGAATATTGTCCTTGTCCAGACGTTCCCTGCGATCGAACAAGTCACGGATGCTCACGAGAGCATCTCGTTGGCGCTTGAGATCCTCCAATACACCCTCTTCCCAGGCCTTGCTCTCATCTTCCAAGAGCGTCTGGCACGTTCTCAGGTGTCTGCTCATGGACGTCAGACCATCATTGAGCAGAGGCACATCGTTGGTGTCGCTGGCGTATGTATCGGCACTCGTTTCGGTGAGTGAGGTCAAGGACATGGCAATACGAGCATGGTCCGCCGCAACTCCCTCGCTGCGCTTGACCAGACGATCCATGACGTTGCAGATGTTAATGTACAGCTCGGCTGAGCGTCTGATGCCGGAGCGCGTCTTATCGAACATGGCCTCGAGGGTAGGCGGCAACGAGTCTTCTAAGTTGGGCGGCAGAGCACGTCCGGAGAACTCATCTTGGACGGAGATGGTGGCCTGCTTGCGCCATACAGCCAGTTCCTGATACTAACAATTAGCGAAATGCAGTGGACTGAGAAGACTAGAAGTGGCCTACAGTCGGGACAGTGAGGAACATGATGATGAGCTGTTCCTGGCTGAGAATGGGATGCCGGACAAGAGCATTGAGGAACCTCCCAAGGCCTCTACGGCGCTTCTCGATAAATGCGCCGTCATTAGAGAAGTGGTTACCGTTGACTAACGTATGGATGTCAGCGGGGACCATGTAAACATTGTGAATGAGAAGCAGTATGACACCTACCAGCAACACGCTTGGGCGGCAGCAGAGGAAGGGCTCTGAACGGATACCGCTTGTGTAGGCAGTCCAAAAGCCACACGAAGTCGCTGTACCGCCTGATGACCTTGCTACCCCGTCGGACGCTCGCGACCTCGTAGTTGTGATGTTGGAACATAAAGAGTCCTTCCTTCTCCGGCATCAGCGTGATGACGACGTTCTCCTCGACAGAGCTTCCCGAACGACCGCTCACGGCAGGCCGCAGAGAGGGCACGGCCGCGGGATTAAGATTCGCGTCGCGTCCACCGCTTGCACCGCCAAAAGGACTTGTGACCTGGTTATTCTGGGGTGGTTCGCTGAAGCCGCCTCCCGTGGTGTTGCCGTCAAAGTAGCCGCCCCATCCACCACCCGGCGATGTGCCGGTGTTTACATCCTGCCGCCCGGAACTCCTCTCTGAGCCGATGGCCGCAGACGTGTAGGAAGACATGGTTCGGCCGGCGATGGCGGTGCTCGGAGACGTGCTGTAGTGGCCATTGCCGTTGCCATTGCCATTTGCTGCAGGGCGCTGGGGGCTGGCGCCGTTGGTTCTACTGGGGGACTCGGCGATGGTGTGCGCGTGGCCCTTGTGTACATCGGGAGAGTTCCATGGGTCCTCTGGCTCTGGGAAGTCCATCGGAGGTCGGCGCAGAGTGGTGGGCTGCGGCGGCGGCGGTGAGGGCGGCGATGGGGTATCTTGGATGGGGGTTGCAGGGGCTTGAGGAGGTTTGGCAGCAAGCTCGGAGACGGGAGGCATCACGGGAGCAGCAGTCAAGCCGGCGAGCTTGGGGAGTGGGAGATCTGGATTAGTGTATTGGCAATTAGCAGAGAACCCCACACAGATTGCGCGCACTGATAAGTGGTAGCAAGGTACGAAGGAGGGATAGCTGCGAGGGTCGGGTAGCTCAGCTCGGCGAACAGGGTGCCGAGGTCATGACATAACAAGGTGGGCAAGACAAAAGTGGGTGTTTGCTGGTGCTGGGAAATGGTGGTGATGATGGCGATGGCGATGGTGATGGAGGAAAAAGAGGTGGAAGAAAATGGACTCACTTCTGCGTCGCTCGTCAACGGTGTCGAGGCTGATGTGGTCGCCCTCCTGTGACAGGGCAATAAGAGCCAGCAGGACGTTGAACTCGCCGCGTCCGACAGCAATGTCGCCACCTGCAGCTGGCACAACCATGGACATGATCTGCGCCTGCTGGTCGGCTCCCAGGCGCGCAGCAGCGAATAGCTTGGCTATGCCACCGGCGTTGACGCGCCCTCCGCTGCCATCTTCGCGCACGACTGTGTCAAAGGTCTCAATGTAGGGCTCGGGGACGTCGGAGGCGGACAAGAGGTTGCGGACGACATCGGCGCGCGACTGCTTCTTCCTCGGAGTGGGCATGTCCCAGGGTGAGCTCTCGGCTCCGGCGAGATCGTCGTCGGTGAAGAGCGAATTGGAGCCGGACTTTGACATGGAGCCTTCGTCGAACAGCGATCGCGAGGGCGCAGCAGAGGTGTTTGAGGGCGAATCCGCCGGTGGTGATGATCCGAAGAGGGACATTGTAGGCGATTATGTATGTACTGGACGGCCAATTGCGATTAGGAGGGGTGCGAGAGAAGGGTGGTAACGAATTCCAAGGTTATCGAGGTAGTACTGGCGTTTGGCTGGGAGTATCTGTACTCTAGAGGCCGATTGACGTCCCTTGGATGGATTGGAAGGGCTACTGGTCGGAGGAGTGCGCTATCCAACGCAGGACGTAGAGCAGAGAGGCCTCGTAATTGATGCGTAACGGGGGACTTTGTAGAATACGGGCGGTTGCAGTGTGACGAGATAAGGTAAGAGAGCAGAGAGGTCGACGGGCGAGTCGTGGTGACCAAAGGTCCGGACGGAGTAAGCTTGCCGCGTAGGTACTGGCGCCAACGTCAAGGTATCGCAGTAACAGAGAGCCGAGAGAGCTCGAGGTTGGTTCCAGCAGAGGTGTGGGAGAGCTGAGCTGCGTCCAGTCGAGTCGAGTATCCGTACCTTGCAAACACCAACAGCGCAAGGAACCTACGTAGTAAGAAGAAGACGATGATGAAAGGAAGACCAGGGGGTCTAGTGGGTGGATGATGCGACAGGCCGCGACAATGGCAAGGTATTGGAAGGTGAGGTACCTAAGTATGTACACGCAGCACTGAGATGGTTGACGATGATGCGTACGTACACACGCACAACAAACTGTACAGAAACAGAGAGCGATCTCACGATTGGAAGTTTGGAAAGAAAAAAGATTAATTAAGACAAAAAGCTTGAAACTTTTTTTGACTCCCAAAGTCACAACCCAACCTGAAGGCAGAGCTGGGGCCAAGGATTGGAAGCTTGAGACAAGTCGAGACGGGCCGTGGGCTGCGAAGGAAGGGGCCTGGTAAGGTACTTCCTTCCTCTAGGACTTGGACGAGGATACGCTGTTTCTGGCGACACTGACAGTGCTAAGTGAGGTGAGCCGAGCCCGAATCCCAATTGTTCGTCTGTGCCTCACTCAGTGCCTGAACCAGGAACGGGGCTTGGGCACCTCAAGTATGTACCTTAGTGGACTGAACCAGGAGACCACGCTGTTGCGGAGCAAACAGTCCCTGTCACAGGTCGACGTGCTCCGTAAGGTACCTTCTCCGTAGAGAGGCACTGGGCTGCCGCCAGGGAAGCTTCAGGCGCCTAACGCAAGTCATGTCTTTCAAGTGGGCCTTAGGTAAGCATGCAAGGTACAATCACCAGCCACATACTGATGAGCTTCAGCCACTCTTCAAGGTGTGGCTCGGTCGGCTCTTCTTCGCGTGAACCCGCCGAACCGCGACCGGGCCATCTGCAGCAGCTTCCCCGAGAGAGTGAGGCTCCATTGGAAATTTTGGAGGACCGGACCTGGAATCTCGGCCGTGTCGCTGTTCATCGTCACCCAACGCCCACGACCACCACCACATCCACCCTCACAATGCCGCCACGGATAGTATCGCCGTTGCATGCTGCGACATGCTGTAGCCGCGCCCTCCGCCCCTCCACGAACCCCGCGAGCCTCGTCTCCCTCTTCGCCGGCCTGTCCATCGGCACTCGCAATGCCTCCATCCTCGCCAGCCTGAGCGACAACAAGGGAGCTTACAACAAGCGCATCAGACTCGGTCGTGGTCCCTCTGCCGGCAAGGGCAAGACGTCTGGAAGAGGTCACAAGGGTCAGGGACAGCATGGTCACGTTAAGCCGTGGTTCCAGGGTGGTCAGACACCGTTGATCGTGCAAAGGGGAACCAAGGGTTTCGACAACAAGTAGGTGCATTTCTGGACATCATACGCCAATGGCTTGTCCAGAGCCATGTCTGTACAGTCGATCCTTAGTAACTGACTTTCAAATTCAGGCGCGCCCCCGTCATGTCTAAACTGAACCTCGACAAGCTCCAACAATGGATTGACGCTGGCCGCCTGGACCCCACGAAGCAAATCACCGTCAAGGAAATTATCGAGTCAGGCCTCATCGGTAGCGTCAAGGACGGCATCAAGCTCCTCGGCCGCGGCAAGACCGACCTCCGCCAGCCCATCGACATCATGGTCTCGCGCGCTTCCGCCTCCGCCATCGACGCCGTCGAGGGTAACGGCGGCAAGATCCTCACCAGGTTCTACACCAAGCAGTCCATCAAGCGCCTCCTCCGAGGCGAGTCCCAGAACACGGATAAGCCTCTGCCCGTCGGCAAGGAGTACGTCGAGAGCATCCTCTCCGAGGCCCGCAAGAAGACGTTCCTCTACAGATTGCCCGACCCCACGAGCCGTGAGGATATTGAATACTACCGCGACCCCGCCCACCGCGGTTACTTGAGCCACTTGCTCAAGGAGGGCGAGTCACCGTCTTTGTACTTCAAGGTGCCGCTTGCGAGAAAGCGCATCGAGCACGCCGACAAGGAGTCGCGCAAGGAGACCAAGAAGGTGACCCGCGACAACACTCTGTGGTAGACACGGAAGAGCGGTGGTTGGTGTGGAGGAAGAGCACAAAAAAGAACAGGACGAAAAATGTACCATTACTTCCCGGCGATTTGTATGTACAGACATTGTATCAATACTACTACTACCTCCCAAGCTCAAACAGCTGGGCCTTATTTCCGCACTCTCTATTCTCCGTCCGATGTTGAGCGGAAACGAACGGCCTAGGCTCTGGTCTGTGAGAATGGGCTTACCAGAGGCACAGAGCCAAGAAGGAGAAGCAGAGTTCGGCCCAACTCTTGCATTGCTGACATGCTGAGGACTATCTTGCCTGCGCTGCGGGTAGACCCTGCTCGTCTAGCCGCTCATCGGGGAACGAGTTGGCTCCGAGATGACATAGTAGAGCGTATCCGTATCAACGGAATTTGGTGGCCGGCTGCCCTCGGATGCCCAACTCCCACGCGGGGAGCATGAAGAACTGGCGTTTGGCGTTGTTGAACCATCCCTGTTGGCCAGAGTCAATTCGACAACCTCCTGAACTGGATGACGTCTGGTCCGACCATTCACATGTGTGTTTCGTTTCTCTCGAGCGTACAAGTAGCTGAGCGTGGAAGGGGACAAGGTGAGTAACAGAGGCAGCTTGAGCTCTTTTTATTCACATTTGTGCTTTCTGCTAGCTAGCTAGTGACTAATTAGTACCCCCTTTTAATCACCTTACTATGGACTCTCTCAGCTTTCTTCAAATAGTCGGGCTCATCGCCCTCGTCGGCGCGGCATACAACCTCACATGGCCCTTCTTCCCCTTCCTCCGCAAATCCAAACTCGACCGCTACCTCGTCCCCGTCCACGGCAAACCAGCCTGGGCCCTCGTCACCGGCGCAAGCGACGGCATAGGCAAAGGTCTCGCCAACGAGCTCGCCCGGCGGGGCTTCAACGTCGTTCTCCACGGCCGCAACGACGTCAAGCTCGAAGAGGTGCGGCACAACCTTGCGCTCGCGAATCCGGACAGGGAGTTTCGCATCATGGTCGGCGATGCCGGGATTCTCGGAGCCGGGCAGCAGCCGTGGGATGTTATGCTTGCGCCGCTGGAGAATTTGAACCTGCGCGTGCTTGTCAACAATGTCGGCGGCGGGCCGGCGGAGCCGATCATGAGGAGGCTAGATGAGTCGTCGATGGAGGACATTGCGGCCAACGTGCACATGAACGCTCTGTTTCCAACGCTGCTCAACGCTATACTGATTCCGCGGTTCACTGCGTCGTCGGAGCCCGCGCTGGTTATCAACGTCGGGTCGCTATCGGACAACGGGCTACCGCTGCTGTCTTTTTATAGCGGGAGCAAGGCGTACCTCGGCGCCATGTCGACGTCCATGGCAAGGGAGCTGTCGATGGACGGGTTCGATGTCGAGGTCATGGGCGTGCGGATTGGGGCGGTGGCGACGAAGCCGGAGCTGATGACGCCGCGGGTATTTTGGCCTTCGGTTGAGGTTATTGCGAATGCCATCTTGGACCGGGTCGGGTGCGGGAGGGCGGTGCTGATTCCGTACTGGGGCCACGCGGTGCAGATGGCATTTTTGGACCTGGTGCCTGTGGCTTTGCAGGATCCGTTGTATAAGAGGATTATGGTGAAGATGAGGTCTACGGAGAAGAAGATGTTCAGCAAGGCGAAGTGAGGGCTCTCAACGAATCTCAGACGGAGGATGGGGTTGGTGTCAGGTAGTAATTTATGAGGTACGGGTCCTTGCAATGGCATTTCTCAGCAGAGCACTGTCAACTTTCTCCAGGCAGTCCCCAGTATCAGACTGGTAAGAAATGGGGTAGTCATCGACTCATCTTTCTCATGCGAGACGTAAGATGTTGAGACACTATGAAGTTCCATATGCTAATTTGGGGAAGTGTGTTCCGAATCAGAGAAAGGAAATGTTGTCGAATTTTGGTGATCGAGATGTAAATAAGGCTCAACAGTCCCAAGATGATTAGAGTTTACTATTTCATACGTAAGTCAGGGCATGGGAGGTTTGTGTTGTCTCAGCCTTTTCAGCATTTGGTCATTCGATAAGGGCGTGAAGAATGTAGGAGGATGATATAAGGTAATTATATGGCAAAAATGAGACAGGGCGTACTACCGGTAGGTAAGTAGTTCTTCACCTCATGTCAACATTCAGTGGCATCAAAATAAGCAATTCGCAAATTCGTGAAGTGAGATGGGTGCCATGCACCAGTCATGCACAACAGGTGAGAAACCCACAGGACGATTAGAGTTGAAGTCATGGTTATCTGGTGATCCACACCGATAGATGGCCTTCATCAATCTCATCAATGATCAACGGAGCTAACCAAGCTGTATCTGTATTATTTCCGGCCTGCACCTAGGTTTTTTTTTTAATACAACCGCATGAATAAGGTAGTGCGGCTGGTACCACTCGTGGGCAGTCGATAACGACAGGAGATGACAGTGTCGCATGCGGTTGTGGCGCTAGAAGCATAGACTGGCTGCCATTGGGTGCGAAATACCAACATCGGAGCAGGATCGGGTTGGGGACTTGCCCTTGGGGACCACACTTGTCCTTCGTGACAGATGGAAGTTGGAAGTTGGTGTGTGCGATTTATCTGCTTGGCGATTGGGCAGACGGGAGGGGGGAAGTGTGGCGCAGGCGACAGGAGCTGACAAGCTCCAGGGCAGCAGCTGCCAGATTGCCAGATTACAGGAAATGGCATCCAATGCAAGCCAATGCGACTTGTCAAGGAAAGGTCTGAGCCTCTGAACACTACTCAATTTTGCTGACAGGATGCAGGATTATCACCTAAGCCTTTGGGATACCAGAATTGAAAGTCCATAAGGTATTCGTACTTTTGTGCTTTGTAGACCTGGACAGGACGGGCAGATAGATACTGATAATGGAAGGAAACAGAGAGTGAGCGCTGGATGAAAACGGAAAGAGTCCAGATTGCACAATGGGAGAACGTTGGTACGTACCCCAGAGTACCGATATCCAGACGAAAAGGAGGGGATCCACTTTCTCCTTTCCGCGGTTCTTGGCGGGACGATCTATCCAATGACGCGAGGTTCCCTGAACTGCTCGCATCCACCTCAAGCTCCCCTCGACTCCACTCTACGTCCCCTTGCCGTGCTCTGGTTGGCTGTATCGAGTTGCAGTCGTTGCAGTTCCCATCCAGATTCAGTCCAGTCCGGTCTGGTCTCTGGCATCCCCGTCAACTTTCAAGTCCTAGACCACGGGCAGCCCAGCATGAGGTGAGCAGCCATGGAGTGAACTGTGAGGGAAGATGGCATTGTTGTGATTAGGGGACCGCAACTCTGATTGAGGCTATGAGGGACCCGGAATTATGGTGCATGACAGGAGACGGCGTCCCTATCTCGCTACTGGATTGCGTGGTCGTGGTGGCAGGTGCTGTGAGGCGTGAGCATGGTGCCTGCCGTCACATTGAGGTGTAAAATGGAAGATGGAACTTGGAACTTGGAAGGCGCCTACGGTGAGGTGTCTCCTTCCGTCCCCTGGCTCCCCTATCGCCATGAAAAAAAAAATGCCAACCTCCTTAGGTATCCCGTCCGTAACTCTCCCACCTCTCCTCATCCGTAGCCATCCACGGGTGACATCTGTCAGCTTTCCTTCCCC
>JFBX01000878.1:10359-23641 GCA_001563135.1 Colletotrichum simmondsii
TTCCTTAAGGTACTTGTTCTTCCGACGCATTTCAACTCCCTTTCTTCTCCCACTCACGAACCCACCCCCTTCATCCCGCCGAACGACCTTTCCCTTTCTCCAACTTAACACCCTCCCTCTCCTCCGACCTGACGAGCGAAGACGACGGCGACAACCCACGATAGCGTTCGCAAGCGCCCGCGCCTCTTTTTTTCGCGAACGCCACTGACCTATGTCGCCTGCCGAGACGAGACCCTTTGCTCGACGCAATTGATCACATCCCAAACCGGCTCAACCCATCGGGCCCTTTGTGTGTGTGTGTGTGTGACCCTGGAGAGAGAAGAACCAACCTTCTTCTGCTTCCTTTGAACCTTTGGGCTCAATCTCACACGCACAATCGACCACATACCGCGAGGGTAGTAGTCTCACCGTCAACTCCGTCCATTGACTGCAACAGCGAGGCCTAGCAAAGCAACCGCGCGCTCCGCTTCCGCTTCCGCTACCGCATCCACATCACACCCTCTCCATCAGCGAGTGCCGTGTCTTTCCTCCGCCTTCGACGCGAAGCCTGAAAACTGTTCAGTCTCAGCTTCTCACCCCCCGTCTTCGGTCAGCACTCCACAACCACCACCAAACCCGACGCCTTGCTCGAGGGAAATCTCGTCCCTGCCGCTCGTTCACGTACCGCACCCCTTCGCAATTCGCATCGCCCACGCAAACCACGTGTCAATCAGCCTTTTTCGTTTTTCGCCTGCGTATACTGCTTCGATAACACACGGCTTTGCATTTGTTCGCGGTTCGCGTGTTCATACAAAGAGAAAAAAAAAAAAAGGGAATCAGATCCATTAATCGACGCATCGCACCGCAATCGACTTCCACACACCCCTTATCCAACCAACCCTACTAATCTTTGACGACACATCCTTCAACGCCACCCTTGGAGCCATCCCATCTCTCATCCGACATCTCTCCACCACGACACCGCCAAACACAACCTCCCTCCTTCACACAACTGCCGGCCACGGTGCGCCGCAGCCGTAGCCATGGATCTTTTTAGACGAGCCGCAAAGGCGACCTCGACGTCGCCGCAACTGCCCACCGCCGACGAGAAGCCTGCCACAAAGGCCGCTCGCCAGAACAGATTGACCTCGCGACTTGCCTTCTTCAGAAGACCGCTGCGACTCCGCGGTAACTCGAGCATCTCGGTGCCCCTCGGCGTTGTCATTCTCTTCCCCTTGATCGTCGTCATCCTCATCCTCGTGCTCTTCGTTAGACACCCGAGCTCGCCTGGAAGGATATTGATGCCCGCAGGCGCTCCTCCTGCTATCAGGTATGCACCTGATCTCATTGTCCTCAATTGATCAAGCCTAACGATATTGTGCACAGAAAAATCAGCGAAGAGCACGACAAGGTCTTCGTCACCGGATGCCTTGAACCCGATACGAGCAGACCCAAGGCCAACGGTGCATTCGTCGTTCTGGCCCGCAACCAGGAGTTGGAAGGCGTCATTCAATCCATCAAGTCCATTGAGCGTCACTTCAACCGCTGGTACCACTACCCCTACGTCTTCCTGAACGATGGCGACTTCAACGAGACCTTCAAGGAGGTTGTCACCAACTACACCTCCGCCCCCGTTGAGTTTGGCAAGGTCGGTCCTGAGATGTGGGGTTATCCCGACTGGATCGACCACAAGGTCGCCAAGGAAGGCATCGCGAAGCAGGGTGACGCCGCTGTCATGTACGGTGGCTTGGAGAGCTACCACGCCATGTGCCGATTCTACTCAGGGTACGGTCCAGAGACACAAACATCCTCTGATATCTATGCTAACGCCGGTACAGTTTCTTCTACAAGCACGAGCTCCTCGCCAAGTACAACTGGTACTGGCGTCTCGAGCCCGAGATCAAGTACTTCTGCGACATCACCTAGTACGTTTAGACACTTGATTCGATCAACGATTCTCTTGCTAACCATCACACAGTGATCCTTTCTGGGCCATGATCGATGCCAACAAGACCTACGGCTTCACCATCGCTGTCAAGGAACTTCGCGAGACTGTCCCCAACATCTTCAGATACGCTTCCGCCTACAAGCGCCTCAAAGGCCTCAAGTCCAAGGGCTTGTGGGAGATGTTTGTCGATCCCGTCGAGAAGAAGGAAGAGCCGGTCACCGACCAGTCTCCCCTGCCCGAAGAAGTTCTCCGTGCCGATCCCAACCGCAACAACCTGCCCGATATCGATCCCGAGGCCATGGAAGGCGAGTCGTACAACATGTGCCATTTCTGGTCCAATTTCGAGATTGCCAGCCTTGACTGGTTCCGCGGCAAGGAGTACGAAGAGTTCTTCGAGATGATGGACCGCAGTGGAGGCTTCTGGATGGAACGCGTAAGTCCCGCAGGATGCAGAACTATAAGAAACTAAGCTAACACTGGACAGTGGGGTGATGCCCCCATCCACTCATTGGCAGCCGGCGCCCTCCTCTCCCCTCGCGATATCCACTACTTCCGTGACTTTGGATACCGACACACCACTATCCAGCACTGCCCGGCCAATGCGCCAGCCCGACAGCTGCCTAGACAGCCCTACCTCGAGACGACAACTCTTGACGAAAAGAAGCGTATCGAGGAAGACAAGTACTGGGAAAACTGGGACGCTGAGAAGGAGAACGGTGTCGGATGCAGGTGCCGATGTGACACAGACATTGTCGACGTCGAGGGCAAGGAGGGATCGTGCCTTGCTGAATGGGTCGATGTTGCCGGTGGATGGGCCAGCCCGTAAATGCAACGACAATGCATCGCATACGTATACGATGTCACGAGTCATAGCCAGCATACGAGCGCTGGCACCAGTCACGGAGGAAACGACATAAAAAGGGATTGTATATTGACGAAGCGGAGACGTAAGACTCTTTGTCTTCACAGAAGGGTGTCTCATTAATGTTGGCACGCATGGGTGTAACGGCATCGCCATTACAGGTCTTTGCTCGAGTTCTTTGGGAGTTAAGGGTTTCAAAGCTTTCGGCCACTGTCCATAATCGTTTTCTCTTTTTTTTTTTTTTCCTTTTCATCAAACACCACAAGGAATCGCGAGGCATGAAATAGAGAGGTGGAAAGCTAAGAAATGGTCGGCTCAGGTTATTTCCAGAGCTGCGCAAGTCTTTTTTCAAGTTGTCGAAAGCAGAGGAAACCGGGAGAAGTGGCAACTTCGGATAGTGAATGAGAAGGGGAGATATGCTGCAGGAAGAACGAGGGTGCTGGATAAGCCCCTTTTACCGCGCGCGCGCAAGGATACCAAGCTGTATGAGACGCATAAACAACGAAATATCGACGTCTGTTCTCGGGAGAGCTTTCAAAGTTAGAAGCGCATGCTGGAAAGCCCCAGCCTTTCCTGTGCCAATGGTATACATGTGGTCTACCAAACATGAGTGTCCCCATGCTGTGATGCCTACCTTGTGACAGAAGTTTGTAAACACGAGAGATTCCAGCTAGGTGAATTCAAGGCCGTAGTTGAAACTTGCTACAGGCGACTTTTTGTAAGAAGAATGATTTGAAGCCAGGTTCAGAAGATTCTTGCTAGTCTAGCATAACCAGGTATAAGACAAACATGATCAGTGCCCTCAATGAGAAAGCCGAGTTGCTAGCGGCGGTATCCTAGGACTTCTACGTCCAGGTAAGGGCTATCCACTCACTGACCGTACACTGGAAGAGGTGGTTCCCAAATTATACTGAGTTACAAGTCTATATCAAGACATGTCTACACCAATCTACCACGACGGATCCGCCGCGTCCGTGACGGCTCCATGACTAGCATCGCCCACCAACCTCGCATACTTGCCCAAAGCACCTCTCCTCACATGCGGCAAGGGAGCCTTCCACTCCTTCCTCCGCCTCTCCATCTCCGCCTCGTCAACATCAACAGCGTCGATGCGATTCGTCTCACCGTTGATGGTAACCGTATCTCCATTCTTCACAAGCGCAAGCGGCCCGCCGACCGCCGCCTCGGGACAGACGTGGCCGATGATGAAGCCGTGGGACGCACCGCTGTACCTTCCGTCCGTCACGAGCGCCACGTTATCCAGCCCGGCACCCATGATGGCCGCGCTGGCGCGGAGCTGCTCCGGCATGCCCGGTCCGCCTTTGGGACCCTCGTACCGGACAATGAGAACGAGGTTGCCGTCCTCGCGGCGGATGGAGCCCGCCGAAAGCGCGACGTCGAGCTCGTGCTCCTTGTCGAAGACGCGGGCCTTGCCCGTAAAAGTGAGGCCTTCCTTGCCGGTGATTTTAGCGACGGCGCCTTCGGGAGCGAGATTTCCGCGGAGGATGCGGATGTGGCCCGTCGCTTTGATTGGGTTCGAGAGCGGACGGATGATCTTCTGGTTCGGGTCGAGGGAGGGCCAGTCTGCCACGTTTTCTGCGAGGGTACGGCCCGTCACCGTCATGATGGAGCCATCAATGAGGTTGGCTGCGACGAGCATCTTGAGAACGGAGGGCGTGCCGCCTACTTTGTAGAGATCCTCCATGTAGTACTTTCCTGACGGGGCCAGGTCGGCCAGGAAGGGAATACGGTTGCTGGTGCGGTCGATGTCGTCAATCGTCAGGGGCACATCGGCCGTGTTGGCCATGGCGAGGAAGTGGAGGACACCGTTGGTGGAACCGCCGAGGATCATGGTGAGCACTAGAGCGTTCTCAAAGGCGGCTCGGGTCATGAGCTTGCGAGGGCGGAGGTCCTTCTCCATGGTGATCTTGATAGTGGCAGCGGCGCGCTCGCATTCGCGGGCCTTTTCCGGGGACAGAGCCGGGTATGATGAAGATCCAGGGAGAGACAGACCCATTGCCTCAATCGCGGTCGCCATGGTGTTTGCCGTGTACATGCCTCCGCAAGCACCGGCTCCAGGGCAGGCGTGCTGCTCAATATCGTCGAGGACGTCGGACGGGGTGCGGCCTTCCGTGCCCGGGTTGGTCTTTGCGTGGAGGCGGTCGTATGTGAAAGCGCCGCGGGCCTCGTAGCAAGTGCTGATGTTGATGGGCTTCTCCAGAAGGTCCGAGTGACCCTTCATGATGGTACCGCCGTATATCATGATAAAGGGGCGGTTGTGACGCGCGGCGGCCATGATCGTACCCGGCATGTTCTTATCGCAACCCGGAATAGAGATGTTGGCGTCGTGGTGCTGTGCGCAAGTCACCGATTCGATACTATCGGCAATGATTTCGCGAGTCTGGAGGGAGAAGCGCATGCCTGAAAGTATCAAGTCAGTGCTTGTCGTATGCAAATTGCAGTCAAGGATAGGTTAACTTACCTTCTCCTCCCATGGTGATGGCGTCTGACACGCCCACGGTGTTGAACTGCCAGCCGAGCATGCCCTGCTTCTCAACAGCCTTTTTCACAATCTTGCCGAAATCGAGCACTATTCCCCTGTAAGTCTTCGTATTCATCTCTGTGAGTCGTTCTCTGAGCTAGGGGTCTTCTTACGATGCGTGCTGTAGTACCATGTTAGTCGAAGCCACTCCTAACAACCACTTGAAAGTTCAAGGAGGAGACATACTTGCAAGGATTGCCCTCCCACCACACTGTTGCAATACCAACATGCGGCGCCTTCTTCATCATCTCCTTGTTCGGCACGCCAGCGCCGTACAGCATGGCCTACAACATCGTGAGCTTCCACGTTCCGAATAGTTTCGACAACCCCGCGGTGACACCCCGCATCACCGGCGACAACCCCGCATTCCCCAACTTTGCTGTGACACAAGTGACGACGGTGCTGAATTCACCGAATGTTTTGCGTACCTGTGCGCCGGGAAAGTCATGTTCCCTTGTGATTGTGTGCGACCACCGGTTGAGTTGTCCTTCAATGGGGTGCTCCTTGAACTGGATGTAATCGTGGCTGTCCTTGTAGCTGGTCTCTTCAGCGTCACCTGGGACGTGGCCTGCTTGGTCTGCGCTCATTGTGAAGGCTTTTGGGTAGCGTAAATAGCTGTTCAGCTCGGCGGAAGAAGACGACTGCGTCAATTCGCGTTGGCCCGTTTGAATTCGGGAGAGCCAAGTTGTTCCAATGTAAAGAATTGGTGACAGAGCAAGAAGAGAAGTGTCAACGAAATATCATGAAAGGGAGAAAATAAGTCAACGAGCAGCAGTAGACGCGGGGAAGGGAAAAGGGCGACCGGGGGGCGGCAACATGTTTTTGAACTTTGTTTCACCCACCACACAACTTGTGTTCTGTGTACATACTACTAGTAGGTAGCTCAAGCGCGAGAGCATAGCTACTGGCAGCGACAACGGCAGCCAAGGTTCAAAATGCGGGCAGAGTGGAAAGGGCGCGGGGAAAGCCAACAGAGCTCGTTGCTTTCTTCCTGTTCCTCAATAGGCTACCGGCAGGGACATCGTGAAGCACTCCACTAGAAACCTCGGGGACGGATCCGCTCGGGACACCATTGAATCCATTGCTGCTTAATGCGAGCGATCTTATTGGAAGGGCTGCCGACGGAGACGAAGCGGCTCGCAGCTTTCGGTCGGGTGATCCCAGCCGCGCCGGAGGGGAATCGGGGCATAGTCCGCGGTAGGAGTGGAGCAACACTCAATTGACTTTGCGGGTGAATAAGACGGGATGGGACGTGTTGAAGAGGGGTAAATGCGATGGAAATGACCCATTGACGAATGACGGGGTTATCGGAAAATGAATTGCGATGAAGTTGAACGATGCCGGACCAGCTTTCCAGGAGCCAACTAAGAAGTAAGAAGGGGAGACGCCAATGAGTTCCAGCTCCAAGACGAAGCATCGTCACCAACGGCATTCTCTCCGATGAAAGGCATGTTTCCCACGCATCACAACTGGCTATTGCTGCAGCTGAGTGAAGGTACGTGCAAAACGTCAAAGTATGATAAGTGAGATGTCGGCCAGTTGGGCGTTTGGATGGCGCCAGTCCTTGGGACACGCAAGAGCTTCTGGTTGCTCCCGGATATGTCCACGCTTTCTCGCGAATCTCATCACAGTCCTGTGTCGTTAGCCCTCATTAGCGTTCATGGAATGCCCAATGCATTTATCTTGACTGGTTCTTGAATTTGGTCTGTAGGTGGTGGTGTCCGAGTGAGGCATGGTGCCACCTTTTGATGGCGGCGTCCAGTCTGCATGTTCTCACTCGTGGTATGGGAAATCGGGCTGTCCCCCACCTAACCTACTTTCCAATCAAAGTAGACGCATTTGCCGTGCAAGACGGGATTCAATGGGTGGAGGCTCAATGCCGGTGCCGGTGCCGGCCCCGGCGAGATGAGCTCAAGCCGATCCGCAGCGTGGAAGTACAGTACAGTCAGAATCGGATCTGTCCATATGTCCATAGCATACAAAACAGGTTTGAGAATTGTCGAACTATTACCACGCTGGTCACCCGCGTGACATGTGGCTCAAAGGAGATGTTGCTATAACAATGATCCTGTCTTGGCTCAAGGCGTCGAACAACCTTCAGGGCGAGAGATCTGCCGGGACTCAGACTAGGTCGACTCTCGGAGGCGGGGCCCAGCCGGCTCGCGGTTCGGAGATCGAGGCATTCGGGACATCTTAGCACGAGAACATCTGAAGATGATCGTGGTTGAAGGAGTCTCCGCCAGGTGGGGGTCCTCCGGCAAACCCTCCCCGCATCCCAGGCTTGAGCGGTCGATTGCCTGTCTGTCTGGGCGTAGAGAGCGCTGCAACGTCTTGAATCTTTTTCCCCGCCCGTTGCTACACTTGCTGTATGTAGTGTGCATGTAAATCGTAAGTGTGCGTGTATGAGTGTGTGTGCTCATATGCACGCAATACCGACCATTACACCACCAACACCACCACCAGCCGCGAGTCTCGAAATTAATCGAGAGGGACGTGGTCGTCTGCTCTAGTAGGGTTTCGATTAGAGAAACAGCAATCGTGCCAAGGCCCTGTCGTGTTGCGAAAGTTCGGACACTGGACGGTGAGAGGGGGCCATCTCCCTGGCGCCTTTCACCAGTGGGATGGGATGACACTCTGTTTGACTCTGCGTTTGGATCGGCGAGGGCGAGGGAACGCTGGCGATGCACTTATGAAGTCATGCTTTTACTCTCGCTCGTTTCGACGTGTGCCCCAGTGTTGGAAGGCAGAGAGAACAGCAATGGAAGGGCGTTCGTCGAGACTCAAGGGAAGGGGCTAACCTTTCTCTGTTTTTCGTCCGAGCTATCCGCTCAACTCTGCTCGTTTCGAAATCCAGACGGATGGCGCAGCTCATTACGAAGCCTCCTCCTTCTTCACCCCCTCTCCCCTCACCTGCACCGTCCTTCTTCGTCCGTCCGTTCTCTCTCTCGAGAGAGAGCCAAGCCATGCCGTGCTCTGCGTTGCTCGCTTCTGCTGGGGGTGTGAGAAACATGTCCAGGGACCATGCTTGGCTGGCGTCTGTTCCAACAAGGCCAAAACCATTTATGCTTCAAGAGTTGGGAGGAAAGAAGGTTTCGGAGGGTGTCAAAAAAGCAGAGCTTTGCTGATCAAGGCGGACCGACGAAACCTTGGGATCTTTGGACGTTTGGGCTGAGTGATGATAAGGTAACACGGTAGGTGGGTGGTCGAAGCGAAGGAGTCACGTATTAGTGTACCAAAGAAGAGGAGGAGGTGGTGGAGGAAGATGAGGGTTGGGAGGATCGGGAGGGTGTGAAGGGAAACTCTGACCGCGCCAGTACGTACCTCAATCTCGAACTCGACTTCAACTTCAGGATGGAAGAATGTGCGGAAGGCAAGGCCAGCCATATGTACGTACCCGCGACATTTCACGGCCCTGTTACTATTTCCAACTTTCACGCAAGGAGAGAAAGGTAAGTAATTTTCGTCCAAGGTACGGATAGAGAGTGCCGTAAATTATCTACCTACCTTACTATCAACAACACATACGGGGACGGGACACTTCACCTTGCCGCGAGGGAACAATTGCCGATAGTAACTCCTCTTCTGCATCCTGCATCGCTCTTACATGACGCTATCGACGGTTTGATCATGTATGTATGGACGTTATCTTCGAAGCGCTTGTCTGGAATCGGCAATTGGAAACTGCAGCTTGGATCGTCAAAGCACTTGTCAGACAAACGTCAACAACCTCCCATCACTCGACGACTTGTTACCCTAATCTGGACAAGGATTGAGAGAGAGAGAGAGACATCGTATCAGTATGGAAGTGATTCCCACAAAGTCCAAACACATCACGCTTGGACAGATGCATCCGCTGCCCTCTCATCGTATTGCTTCTTTCTCTCTCTTGCAGCTGTCATGGCACCACTACTCAGAACCAAAGGACGAGGTCACTAAGAATCACTGCAGGAGGAAAAAGATTTTCTCAAAACTCTGATTTCTCGATTCGCCGTTTTGAAGAAGAAAAAAAAGCAAAATAAAGCCAACGCAATCATCGTCTGCATGAATCCCGCAGGACCCCCAAGGGCCGCTCTAGTGTACAAAAAACTGCCGTAACAAGTTGTTTCGGAATAACCCCACGGTTGCGAGGTGTTTGTGGTTCGTAGTCATCGCTTCATTTCTGCAAAGGGTGGAAAAGATGCCTTCCCGAGAAGATGAAAGAAATGTTGTAAATGTCCTCCTCTGCACTTCCAGTCGTGCCCAACCACCCCATTTCAGGAATGTAGCATCCAATCTCCTTCACATGCCTCGGTGATGGCCTCGTTTTTTTCCCTCGAAAAAAGATAGAAGATGAAATGAAGAAATGGAAGAAAGGGCACCTTTCCCCTCCCGAGCAAAACCCCCGCCCCTTCCTGCGCCGGATACCGCCCCAACAGTTCGCAGCCAACCTAGTCGTATGTGTTCGTGTACGATGAAGATGGGGTAAACGGTTTGGCGAAAAGCCCAAACCAAAAAGACAAAGAAACCGAATTTCTCATAAAGGGAGAAGCCAACTGAAGCGAAGAACAAAACTGCGGCTTGATACTGTAGTCTTCTTGTTGCACACCAAGAAAGACGCAAAACCTCAAGCAAGAATCAGACACTCCAAAGTTGTAAAGTAATACACTGGTAGAATCAAAGTGTTGTCTTGGTCGGTGCCGAGTTTCTTAGGCGCCGACTCTTGATTCCTCCATGCGTCTCACCAACTCGCGCTCACGGGGAGAGCGAGGATTGGCGTCAATGCCGAGAATGGCAGATATGCGAGTCTTGTCTTGAGGTCTTTCGTAGCTATCGCGATCCAGATTGTCGGGGCTGGAGGTGGGTGTGATGGGTGTGCTGGCCTGCTGCTGGTTGCAGCATGCACCATTCTGCCACGCCTGCTCCAAAGCAACGGGGCTTGCGCCCGGGCCGTAGTCGTTAGCCACAGCGGCCCAGAAAGAGGCGCGGTGTGCAGTGTAGACGGATTGAAGGCGGTTCATGTCAACGTGTTGATGGCTGACGATGGACTGGGCAGAAGGAAGAGGGCACTCCAGGCGCAGGGGTGGCGTAATGGGGAGGCTGCCGGACATGGACTGGAAGGTGGCGGAGGGGAGAGCCGCGCTGCGAGGCTCAGGGAGAGGTGTGGGATACCCGCGGGTGGGAGAGGCGGTGGGAGGTGGCAGTGTCATGCAGACCGGCTTAGGGAGGATGGCGGGGAGCCTAGGAGAAGCCTCGTGGCCCATGATGCTGGGAAGTTGCATAGGGGCGGGCGAGTGAGGTGCGTAGCTGGTTGAGCTGCCTGGGGGAGAAACCGAACGAGGGGTCGACTCTCGGATCGAAGAAGGCATCGTCGGTTGCATGACAGGTGAGTGGGTGGTGGAAGAGCCAGAAGAGACCGAGGTGGCACGCTGCTTGCGTCGGTTGCTGCCGTGGCTAAGCTGATGGTAGTGAAGGCGACATGCCAGCTCAGTCTTCTTCAGGTGAGCGGCGATGTGCTTGTAAGGCATCTTCTGAAGACGAGTCTGGAGGAGATAGACTTCCTGTGGTACGGTTAGACATTGTGGTCTCACATGTGACTCTGGATTGCAGCAGTCCTAGACTCTCCGAGTGAAACATACCTCATCCTCGCTCCATGCTCTGCCTCCTCCGGTTGAAGCCGCCTTGCGGTTCTTGGTGATTCCATATTCATGACGATCCATGGCGTCGGAAGTGGGAGTGTAGGTGGCCGTGTGAGGCGCCAATTGCATCGTGGGAGACATTTTTGCTCGTTAAATCGTTTCGGAACAGTCGATGTTGCGTCGTTGTACCTCTCAGAAGTAGGGTAAACTCTTGTGTCTCTCGGTGGAGAATCTTCACGCGTTATGTTGTTCGCGGTGTCCTGGAAGCTGGGTTTGGTAAGAAGAGACAGAAACTTGCTGCCAACGAATCGAAGGGTTGAAAAAGTTGATTGTTGAAAAAAGGTGGTGTCCCAGCCGGAAGCTCGCAACAACGAAGTCGGCTTTCTGCAGATCCGTCAAGGAGAGAGGAAACGGATAGGCGAGTGGGGGAAGATCCCAAAGAAGTGAAGTGAAGTCTGTTTGTTTGAATAAACCGGATAGGTCAAGATATATTGACAAAAAAGGTGGTGTTCAAGAAGCGTAGTCAAATGAGTGTGTGCAGCCAAGCCAGTTGGACAATGAAGGAAAGTAAAACCCTAGCTGCGGGAGAAGAAAAGAAGGACACGCAACTGCGCTTCAAGAAGACGAAGAAAAGGGATGTTGATGATAAACCCAAGTTAGGTAGAGAAGGTAAACAGAAAGATGAAAAAAGTTCGAGATGGGGGGGAGAGAGGGAGGATAAAGTAATATTGCAGCCACAGCCAAAGTCGGCCCTGGGTCCCAGTCTCTTCTCAGTTTCTATCTGGCAACTGGCAAGACGAGACAAGACGGGACCAGCTCTACCAGCATTAGACCGTATCTGTCCCCGTACCAGACAAGGCACCACTCACACACACGCCCAAAGAAGAAGAGCGGGTGGGCAGGCATAGCAAACATTGCCTCATCATGTTCGGGCGCTGGTACATGCAGGACAGGGGGTCGCACACCGTCAAGTCTAGCCCTGTTGCAGATATTCAGCAGTGAAGCCAGCCAGACCCTGGAGAAGATGGGGTGGATGTGACAGAATTAGCAGAGCATAACGTTTGGTCTGATCCGCCTGGCCTGCTGCCATCCCCATTTTCTGAAGGGGGAAAAGGAAAGAAAAAGAGTGTGTGTGTGTGTGTGAGAGAGACACCCAGCAGACACAAGACCAAGCCCGGCAACACTTGTGCAAGCCACACCCTGTTTGATCACACCCCTGTACGTAACTTGTTCGAGGGCAGGGCCAGAAAGAGGAGACGGACGAGGAACAGGCATGGGTGCGAGATTATGGATCCGGTGAGAGACGAACGTGCGTCTCAACCGGCCGCCATGATGGATCGAGAAAGAGAGCAGCCAGACTCAAGTGGCGCCCGCCAATAGACAAGCCAAAGTAAAATGGATGATTGCCCGCAACGAGCTGTAGCCTCGGAGGCTCGGATGCAGGATGAGCATAGACCAAGCCTAGGGCCCCCCAGAGATGGAACTTTCATTGAAGACTTGGAGAGCAAAACAGAACAAGAGAGATTGGGAAGAAGAGGAGAGAGAGGCTCTGGCAAACCTGGAACATGGTAAAGGAAAGCCACCAAATGCGTGCAGCGTAGCGTCTCCCTTACCGAAAAGAGCGGTGTCGTGCCTCCGATTTGTTTCTTCCCCTTCTTCGTCAAGGGGAGTGAGTGCCTGGGCTCCATGCAGATTCAGTTCAGAGCCTCAACTTGGCTAGTTTGTTGCAAGCATCTTGATGACCCGCCAGCTGGTTTTGGTTTCGGCCACGGCACATGGTCGGTGGATCTTGTTCATGACTGATGAGGAGGAGGAACTTTAGACAATTCGGTCCTCTCTACGGAGTATGGTATTACTGCTGAAGGTAAGGATGGGTACTCGTGTTGCGCGCGTGGCAGAGCGCCGCATAGTATGGGGCTTGGGATGGCGTGGCATGGCATCGCCGAAGGCTGTTTTGAAAAGTAAGGTAACTTGACTCAGAAAACAAACCATTGATCCCTCCCGAGACCTCGACAAAGTTGACACCGTCACGCTGGGTCGGGTGGCTCGCAACAAGGAAGAGGGTGTTACTATTTGTGGTCGACATTTGGTCTCAAGTCGCGATAAGCATACGTCTGCTCGCTGTCGATCTCGCGGAGGCATTGGCGAGGATGAGGGAGGGGAAGCATAGGAAGGGGAATGGCTGTAGCGTTTTGGGGCTCTGCGTAAGGTTGCAGTCTCGCACTTGCAGAGGGGATTCTTGGAACAACGATAGCGAGGTATTCGTGGGATTCGAATAGGTAGTTGTCGAGCAGGTATCCGTAGGCTGGACAAGGCAGAGGGGGGGGGGGGGGGGG
>JFBX01000882.1:0-12069 GCA_001563135.1 Colletotrichum simmondsii
AAAAAAAAAAAAAAAAAAAAGGATGCAACAGAAACAGCAAGACAGAGACGGGCATAACTCACAATGAAGTCGTCCTTGATGTTGTTGGCCTTGCCCCAGCCGGACATGACAAAGGGGTCGTTGTAGGCGAGGAAGATGACCTGGTCAACGCCCTTGGCCTTGAGCTCGTCCTTGTGCTCAATGTAGCCGGGCAGGTGGGAGGCGGAGCAGGTGGGAGTGAAGGCACCGGGGATGGAGACGATGACGACCTTCTTGTCCTTGAACTCTGTTGGGAGACGGGAGGAGTCAGTCACGAATGTCTTTCTTCTTTTGTGATGCTTCAATTGATGGAGAGAGACTTACCCTTGGCGGTGTCGTACTTGATGGGGATACCGCAGACCTTGAAGTCGGCAGTCTCCTCCTGGTGGGGGATGTACTGGAAGGCAACGCCCTCGGGGAACTGCTCGCCGACCTTGAGACCAGACATTTTGATGATTTGGTGTGGGTTGGTTGAGGAAATTGGTGAAGAAAGAAGTGCGTTGGAGATGTGAGAGTGGATTGGTAGTAGAGTGTTTTGTTGAAGAATGGAAGGAAAGGGAAAACAAGATCAGATAAAGGAAAGGAAGGTAGGGCGAATTAGTAGGTGGGCGGGATATCGAGGGATCGCCGAGTCAGGGTCCCAGGCGCAATTCTGCGAGCTTCCAGGGAAGTGGAGCTCGTGATGATTTGTATTTGAGATACGGATACT
Organism: Colletotrichum simmondsii; assembly: GCA_001563135.1. Taxonomy (NCBI): domain Eukaryota; kingdom Fungi; phylum Ascomycota; class Sordariomycetes; order Glomerellales; family Glomerellaceae; genus Colletotrichum; species Colletotrichum simmondsii. The sequence goes on from JFBX01000882.1 coordinate 728, forward strand.
ACGCTCCTTAGCCGCGGGGCGGCCACTCCTTCCTGGGACCACCGCCGACCATCTCAGGCACAGGCACAACATGTAGTCTTTTTGTGACGAAATACAAGTGGGCAAAAAAGTGCGGACCACGGGGACCTACCGTTGCACTAAGAGGACTCGACGGTTTAATTTGTCTCGGAACTCTGGAGAGTTGTCTTCCTTGTTTGCCCGCTTTCGCGATGAAAAGCCATGCAACGATGCAAAGTATCTTTTTTCCCTACTCAAGATACTTCAGGTAAGGAGGGTAGCAGATAACAGCAGCACTCAAAGTGACAACAGACAGATTATCCGTATGGGGGAGGTACGAATAGATGACATGTACCTTGAACTCTGATAACACCAGCAAAATGCGCACCTTTTCGGCCCACAGAGTGACATGACGCAAGACCGGGAATTTATGCCGCGTCCGTTTGGGCTCCGATCCCCGGCCTCTCTCCCCCGGTGGGGGGAGGCGAACAAGGGCCCCTCTCGGCCGTCCGAGCATCCAGCCTGTCGGCCTTCTACCAACGTCCTTCGGAGTTACTGTGCCAAGACGTTGTGACTCTGGGAGCTTTTTGTCATCATGGCGAGGTCCGGGTACTCCAGACTCGGGCGGCGTGACATTCCTGGATGTTGGTGGTCGTTGGCGTGCAGATGGTACAAAGTCGGCGAGCATGTGCTTGTCTGGATTTTGCCTGATTTTTTCGTGCGAAGAACCAGCTGCCGGGACCCAGGAAAGTCAATCCTGCGGTACCTGGTTCACACAACGACAGACCGCAGCTGCATGTCAGCGCGGCTCTGTGTGGTGAGGCAGAAGTTGCGCCGGCGTCGGCCGTTGCTTGTTACTGCAGCGCTCTCTCCGAAAGCCATCCGAAGTTTGAAAGGCCCATCATGCTCAAGCTAAGTTGAAATTTCTCAGCTGGAGCTGAAAGATTGAGAAATCAAAACTTTTGCGCCTCATCTGACGTCGTTTCGTAAGAGCAGAACCCGCGGTGTTTGCCAAGGGCGCTGATGACAGCTGACAAAGGCCGAACCCCTGGCAGCCTGTGCCTGTGATTGGTTGCATCGTCCGGTGCTTGTGTCTTCTTCCAGCATGACTGACATGTTCAAAACTGCCATCATTGCCATGGTAATAGCTCCGTTACTTTAGGCATCATCACCTGGAAATATCGCATTGCTTGAATCATGGCCAGCCAGGACGAAGCCAGACCGCCGTTCCCACCCTTCACCGAAGAAACCGCGAGGATCAAGGTGAAGGCGGCCCAGGATGGATGGAACTCCAAGTCCGTGCCCCTCATCAGCCGAAGCAGACACCTACTGACATCGCCGCAGAAACCCCGCAAAAGTGAAGATGGCTTACACGCCCGACTCCATCTGGCGCAACAGAGACACTTTTCTCCAGGGTCGAGATGAGATTGAGCAATGGCTCACCAAAAAGTGGGAGAAGGAGAATGGCTACCGGCTGCGCAAGGAGTTGTTCGCCTTCACCGATAACAAGGTAAGCTCCCCAAAGTCACCGTTGACCCCGCAGCTGTGGCTACGCCTTTGAGAGATCACTGACCTTTGGAGTAAGATTGCCGTTCAATTCTGGTACGAGTGGCATGATGAGTCGGGGCAGTGGTGGCGGACGTATGGTCTCGAGGATTGGACCTTTGCTGAGAACGGGCTTATGCGCAAGAGACAGATGAGCGGGAACGATGTCAAAATTGAAGACACAGAGAGGTGGTTCCGGGATGGTGTTGATGTGAATACCGTTGATATCTCTGAGAGGCACTGGTAAAATCTGTCCTCTGTGCCAAGACATTGTCTGAATTGCAAAGATCCGAATCCTTCCCGCAGACTAGGTAGTAGGGCACGACTTCCAATGATTCGTAGTATGGCTCATGTTCCTGGCGGCAGGGTTTTTGTCTCGAAGTAATAAGTCTAGAATCCTCTCGGCTGACACTTGTGCGTCAGTTGGATAAACTGGTCTAGTGTAAAATCGCTGTCGAAAATGCGCCACCGTGTCTTGAGATTTAGGGAAATGTTATCAATTAGATGAGGAACGAGACAGACACATATCTTGTCAAGACATTCCATGGAAGACCAATGTTCGAGATGCCAAAAACAGGCGTAAACATGACTAGCAAGCCGCCCACGAGGAATTCGCGAGTTCTCCACGAGGGGCGAAGTGTGTGTGACTGCCCCCTCTGATCCCGGGAGCCAAGCACCCACGCACCTAGGTCAAAATCCTCGGGCCAGCACATGGGCGGCACGCTCCCGACTCTCATGGAACGCATCTTGCCATCGAAGATAGGAAGGTGAGTTGGCCATGGTCCACGCTAGAGAATTTTCTTGGTTTCGAGTAGAAAGACGTAGGGAAGACTTAGCGTCGTGTGGTCCAGGTCGCCAAGCGCATGACAGGAGCTTGACGCCACGATCCAAAGAGGCGTTTATGGAGACCAGAGAGACGATGCGAGAGCTAGGGGAAGGGAGAGGCCCCTGCGCGAGGACAAGATGATGGCAAGTAGCAAAGCGTCAACTCCGGCCGGCGCTTCACGTTGTTTTATGAGATTGCCCAAATCTGTCATCGCTGCAATCAAGGCTTTTGAGTATACCAAGAAGTGTAGCTTTGCCAGAAGCCAAACAGGAAGAGCAGAGACGGGCTGTGACGAAAATCATCAGCTTGCATATGATCACGCCGCGTTCAGAGCAGTCACAGATACACACAATGGTCATTTTGCGGCACGATAGGCGAGCCAATACCTTGTACAGGACGCAGCTGGAAACATGCCCGGCGATCTGTTCCTCTCGGGCCGGAAGCAGCGTCGCAATCGGGTAACGTGTGACGTTTGGCTCGGCACAGGGGTTCTGGCCACTCGTTGGGCCATCCGTCCCGCTGGAGGGGGTTCGCTTCGAGATGACTGCAATGATTTGCACCAGGGGTATCTTCAGCTTTGTGACCTGAATGGGATGCTATCCTGTCCTTTGCATCGACAGCTGCTGCAGTGCGACGGTGCGAAGGTGAGGTTGGAGTAAGTTGTGGTCTTTGCCAATGTTACAGGCGGCCGATTCGCAAAGTAGAGCTACTGAAAGCTGGCTCGATCGGATAGCTGGCTCATCGACGCTACACATAAAAGGCGCTGCTCGGAAGACGGTTGGCACAAATCTGGGAGAGGGGATGGACGCACAAAGACTGACCTCGGGGTGATAGTTAGGTACGGCGACCATGTCACCATGGTCGGCGACATTAGCGAAACCCATTAAGCCGAGGTAGGCTACCCAGGCTTTTGGTGACTTATTGTGACAGGCTGGATATGAGGTTTTCTCAGGCTGGCTGGACTCTTCTAGCTGGTGGGTGACGGTGGGTGAAGGTGATGAGCTAGGATAAGGTAGTGGTCGAGCGATGGTTTGATTGGCCGTTGGTGTAAGTAGGGATAGATTTATCGATTGGCAAGAAGACATGATCAAGGCGCCCCTTCAAACTCTTCTTTACGTTCTTCGCAGGGGTAGTTCGAAGAGGCTAGTCGTCTCGTTACTGCTTCTCGCCTTACCGATCTGGTTCGCTGAAGAGAATCTTGACACTATGACTAGATACCTGGCATGAGGACTAGGCAGGGGAGCATTAGCATGAGGTGATAATATGGCAAAAAGCAAATGCTGTTTGGGGCTGGTTAAAGGTGGCCGACCTTGGTGGAGAGCATTCGTGTAAGTAATTTCGTCTGATCTTTGGGTTGTCTGTCGCCTGATGAATTTGGGAAGAAAAGGAATTCAGACGGACATATTACATAAGTCGAACGCTCAAACCCAGTTCACGGGGCAAGGTGCTTTCCCTTACAAATGAAAGTCATTTCTTGAGAGTCATATGGCAGGTGCGAACAAGGCACGAATAGGTACAGAGAGGGAAGGAAACATCGTCAATCGATCTCGGGGAAGGAACGCGCACAGACCGGCGATTCAGGGGACCCTGCCAGTAAGGAAGGCACCTTCTGGCCTACCTTGGGTAGTACCGCAGAAGTACAGAGGAATACGTACCTTCACCACCACCACCACCACCACCACCACCAACCCCTTGCCTCTTTTTTTCTCCCCCCCTTCCACCTGGGCAGCATTTTTGTATTTCTTTTTCTCATCTTCTTTTTCTCTCTTCCCCCGGTCAGATGAGAATACCTACGTACGGATACTTCTCATCAAGCACGCCAGGCATGCCTCTCTCAGCAATCCCGCGCTTGTGTCGTAGCCCCACCGTCTGTTCACAGCCTGCCCTACGCCGGACCAGTCTCTCCTGAGCGCCGTTAGGCGAGTGGCACACCTAGACCCAAAGTCAAACTCGACTTGGACCACGTTACGTTACCTATTAGCACCTTTGGTGAACCGACTTGACGGGCTTTGGGGATGGGGACTGATGGACTACAGTCTACTACAGTCTTCTCAGTCCGAAAGCCTTCGCCTCATCCGTTGATGAACTCAGCGCCATGAAGAACAAAGGGATTCCTGCCTCGGCCTCTCGGACCCGGAGCTCTTCTCCGTCCACCACCAGACCACGACGACAAGTCTGAATTCTGGAGGCTTGATGTGGGAGGCGCCGCCTGCTCTCGTCATGGTCCACATCCTTACGGCCGCCTCCTACACCTCCGTGCTCCGGGCCCGGTCCCCTGGAGAAAAGAGAGAAACGAGTCCTAAGGATTCGCCTGTGCCTCGCTTGATCTCAAACCGACTTCTGATGCTGACTATTGTCATGTCAGGTTGTTGCTGCAACAACTTGAGGTGAAAGCAGCACCCGATGAATATTTGACGGGTTTCACTCACCTTCCAAAGACATCACTAATAACTGTCACACCGGTTCGAAAAAATTCCAGGCATTTGGGTCTCTTCTCCACGCTCTCCTCTTGCCGATCTCCTGCAATCTCCCACACAAAAGGTATCCGTACCTATCACCAGCCAATTCCGCACTCTGCAGAGTCGATTTTCCCCAAGCAGGGAAGACAAGCCCAGCTGTGAACTGTCTCAGCCGAACAGACGCTCCTTACTCGTTCAGGAAAGCCTCGATGCTAGTGCCGGGCCACTCCACCAATCGCCACGATGCTGCAAGAGATCGACAGTGATTTCGCTGTTTCGGGAGCTTCGTCACTTGTGGCTTCGAAGCAGGTCTGCAACGGGAGAATGGGCGTTCTTGAGGCGCCCGGTCACTTGGTCACATCGTTGCACTGCTTTTGGCTCGCTCAGTCCTCGTTTGTCTTGTCACCATAGCATAGCAGAGAAGTTTGGGCCTTCGCCTCGCAAACGCAAAGCGCTGTGATTCTTCGTATTGTCCAAAACAATGGCCACAACAACGCCAGGCGTGCCAGGTAAGCAAGGGCTCGCTGCGTAAACTTTGAAAACCAACGATGCGGTTGCTAGCACCATTCTTGCTTCTTCTCCTTCATACCCACATGCACCCAAGGCCAGGGCCATGTCTCTCAATGTTCTGCTATCTCATGCTGCATACAGAAATTCAGAAATATAGATACATGCCTACTCCGTACGGATACTGCACGGTACATCGCCTCCACCCTCACGCGGGTGCGCTATTCCTTCTGCGTCGTCCTCCATGCCTGCCAAGCGTGCCCTCAATATCAGCATCACCAAGCAAGTCCGAGAAGAAAGCACATCCCTACACACCATGTCGTTCCCACCCGTCCGCATTCCGCCAGGAAACAACAAACGTCTGGACGCCTCACCCATCCCAAGTCCCAGTGTCCCACAAGGACCCCGGCTACAGGTCGATTTCGCGCTTTCTGGATTGGCCCAGCTTCAGCCCTCTCCGTCAACGGAAGCCAGTCATGGCCAAATAAAGTAGTCTTTCCGTCGAAATGTGTGTGGGGCTGGCCATCGTCCTGGCTCTGCCCAGCAGCCGTCGACTCTCCTCGACTCTCGAGATATCTAAGCACGGGTTCACAGGCACGCCTACGCCTACACCTGCGTTTCTCCTCTCACTGCTATATCAGTCTTCCTGTGCCCTCGACCGTTTCCCTCGTTCCTTCGTCTCCCATCTGAGCTGTGTTCTTCGCTACTCCCAACCCCTTCCACCCCTCCCGCAAGGCGAGCACTATTCTCCATCGTGCAGTAGCTTGTAGTTCGTTCCAACCCTATCTTAAGCCCAACACCACTCTCTTTCCCTCAACTTTGCCCGGCCTTACTCGTGGAACGTCATTCCTGGACCTAGGTACTACAAGTTAGAGGCGGTCTCTTTCGATCAAAGGTTTCTGGACACTCACTCATCCTCACTGTCCTACAACCTAGAACCTAAGACCACCTGTTTCATTCGCTTCTCCACCTACTACCAACAAGACTGCGACATTTCGTGTTCACCTCTATCGAATAACCAACTATGGGTCTTCTACCTCTCACCTACCGCCGACCGGTGTACGTCAGCAACACCAGCTCAGCCCGCGAGAGCACTTCAGACGTATCCGACAGTGGCGATGAAAAGCAGAGCAACACCTCCTCATCCTTGCGCTCCGGCAATTCTGGAAAATTGCAGGGCATCCCGGAGTCGCTCACTTTTGACAAGATTATCAACGGTGGCACATGTCCTGTAGGTTGCCTCTTACGATTTTGATACTGTCCAAAGTACTGACTTGGTAGCCTTGTACCGTGCGTGACTTCATGAACTATCTGATCTATATTGAGCATGCGGCGGAAAACCTTCAATTCTTCCTCTGGCACCGGGACTTCCAGAAGCGTTTTGGTGAAGCAAAGACGTCTGACATGTCTCTCGCTCCCGAGTGGACCGAAACCATGGAGACTGATCTGCTTCAACGCATGAACAAGGAAAAGTCACAGAGGATGCGCAAGAAGCCCGGCCAAGAGATATTCAAGGGAACCGACTTCGAGAAGAAGGGTGCCATGAGCGGCATCGTGCAAGACTCCAACAACCCTTTCCACACCCCTCCACGCACCCCAAACGACTACGAAGGCTCAGTTTACACGGGGTCACAAGGCGTGTCGAATGCCGATTCGTACCGCTCTCAGGCCAGTGATGCATTCGCGGCCGTGGGTGCCAAGCAGCCTTGTAAGTTGTCAGACTCAAGGGCTCCAAGGTATTTGCTGACGGATTTTAGTCACCATCCAACCATTCCGTGAAGAGATTGACCGTGTTATCGCCACGTACATTATGGAGGGTGCGCCGCGACAGCTCAACCTCTCGGCCAAGGAACGTGACGCCACTCTTCACGCCCTTGCGTACACTACCCATCCTACGGCCTGCCGCTTGGCCATTAAAGTAATTGAGAACTCTCTCCGCCAGCAGGCTCACCCCAACTTCATTCGTTGGTCCATCTGCAACGGTAACCCCGCTCGCGTCTTCTTCGCCCGGGCTCTCGGTGTTGGTCTCATTGCTATCGCCTTTGTCGTCGCCATCTTGATCACTCTCAGCCGTGCGGGCCGTGGATGGCGAGCGCTGGCTGCCATTGGATGGGTTTTGGGTATTTCCACCTTGGTCGCAGCCTACAAGGGCATGTGTGTTGTCCTCCACGGTATGCACCATCGTCACGTTCGTCCCTGGGAGCTCTTCGTGGACGAGGAGAATGACGACCGCAAGACTTCCTTCGACACGTTTGGATCTAACAACAGCTACGAGTCGGAGCCTTGGGTCATCAAGTATGAGAAGCGCAACATTGTCCGCAAGATCTTTGACCGCGAGGTGTGGATTGAGGAGCCTGCTTTGCGCACCATCCAGGATACCATCTTCCTTCAGGCGATGCTCTGTGCCGTTCTCGTTGGCGGTGTCTTCACCGCCATCTTTGTTGCCATCCCAAAGCATGGGTACTTTTGAGTGTGTCTTTGTCCGAGACAGACAGCTGGGGCAGCTTGTATCGCAAAGCTTCTGTTTGTTGGTGGCCTTAATAGGTGTAATTGAGTTTGCGAAGAATACTTGGAACGGACGATGAGAACCAAAATACCACTTTGCTTGGGCGTGGAGTCTATGGTGGATGAACCATGTTGTTTGTATGGCTTCGTATATGTAACACGTAGTTGGGCTTGTAGTTCCAAACTTTCGTTTATCTTTGAAAGTCTCTTCTACAACATTCTATCTACTGACTGCATGAGTGATCTATTCAGCGGTATATCTTTGGGTATAATATCCCCGTCCTTGCCCTTGAGTTTCGCACGTGCTGTACGGGAAAGGAAACTGATACCGTGACTGGCTTGTATTGAATGGATTGGGAGGACTTGAGAACGTGGGTGAACTACCTTGCCTTAGACAACTGGCCACTGGTAAGTACTTGATGGCTACCTTGGATAGAGCGATTCATGGAGTTGACGTCTGCATGTTGTTGGTGATTACCAGTGGGCAACCACCGTGGTTGAATTGGGCCGGTGCGTGCCTGGTCCTGTCTGTATATTCATCCCGTGATATATTCATCATATTCGGTCCCAAAGCCTCAGGCCAGAGAGGGTCTGGTCATGGGATCAGACTTCACCTTGAACTTTCTGAAAATTTTTCTTCGTCTTTTTTTTTTCCCCGCTGCGGTCCACAGGATTTCTCGTCTTCCTTCCTTACTCCCGCCAACCGGCAAAGGCGATTTCATCGCGTCAGTCTGCCTTCGTACCACAGTCACGACAGAAAGTTCCATCGCATTTACGAGAAGCAGACGTATGTATGATTCTTTTCTTCATCATATTTCTCCCCGTCGCCGTCGCATCATTGGCGATCTATCTCATGTCCAAACTTATATTTATCTTCTTTCACTACAGATCGAAACACCAAATACGATGTCAGTAAATCCTTACCCCCGGCTCGTTCAGGGCATACTCCAGAAGGAAAATTGGCCCGAATACGAAGTGGTGCCGCCATGGCACCAGACCATCTTTCCCGGATACAGGCCTCGCCGGGAGCGAATGCTCTTCAAGCCAAGCAAGCGGATTCGATCTCTTGCGCTTCCCGAACGAATCGTCCACGACACCTACGAAGAGCACCAGAGACTGGTGACCGAGATGATTGAGGGTCTCGAGGGCCAGTTTGGCGAGCTGCAAGGCTATTCCGTGCCACCAAAGCAAAACTCGGTGTTTCTTATGAGTCTCGACAGGACGACCGCGGTGTATCTGCTTCAGATGCACGTCATCTCCCCCCTCATGATTGTCCTCAATCACGCGATGGACATCATCAATGGTAGAAAGTTCTGGGTTGTACAGGATCACATGTCCGGGTTTACTCGCCCCTTTCGACCCGATCTCCAGATCATAGAGGCCTTCAAGGATGATGATCTGCACGCACCCCAAATTCTTGGATCATACGACGCTATGGATATGGAGGTACTTCAGGTTGCATTGCGCCCATGGTTCTGGGATGAGGGAGATGAGCCATTGGATGGAGTTCCTATAGATCAAGACGATCCGTCCGATGGAGAAGATGAAGACGATTCTTCGGACGAAGAGGACGACGATGACGACGATGACGACGATGACGACGACGAAGACGATGGCAACTATGATGAGGATGACGACGATAGCGAAGACGACGATGATGGTGACAAAGACGACGATGATGACGACGAAGACGAACGTTTTCAGAACCGGGAAGAGAGATACTGCATCATCAAGAATTTCAAGACTCCAAGCCCCGGCTCAAAGCTCCCGACGGCCATGGCCTACCTGGTCAAACACGGAATCGCATACCTTGCTGTGACGGGCTTGCCCCAGTTCACCATCGGCAACACAAACTGCCAAATCACTATGGAGTGCCCTGACATGGCTGAAGAGTCGACGGTGGCCGGTCGACTTGCTGCCGGGACTGGAGTCATGCGCATCGCGACGAGCGAGAAGCGTGGAGAGTTTTGCCTCAATTTCATGGGTTCCCTCTTGAAGTGCTTCAAGCACTTTCGTAAGGTACTTTGCTCCATTGTCAATGGATATGATTCAAGTATGCTGACAAGATGATAGTGGGATAGTTGAAGGGTGAGGGGATGATGGGGCTGCGCATCTTCCATGCTTTATGCGGGATAGTACTCCAGCGTAAAGGTGTTGAGAGGGACTGTTATTCAAGTTACGGCGGAAAGATGGTCTGAGATGAACTGTACGATGGGTTTGAGCGAGGGTTTCGCGTGTTTTCATCATCACGGCTGATTGCGTCATGATTGTCGAGTGGGCTGCGCTTAGAGAAAGTTGACTAGTACGAAGTACTTTAATTTAATAATCGAGTGAAACGCCAGTCCACCGCTGATTTGTGTTGATGAAGATGATGAATGAGGAAAGTGTACATCTCTCGTCTCCGTCAGCTGAGAGAAGAGGCCCGGTTGAGTGTGTTCGAAAGAATCGAGATACGGCTACGCCTTGAAAACTCCATACGGAAGTTAAAGTAAGAGGAAAAGGTAAAGATACCCTGATCATGCATGAACACGACCCATCTGATCCCTCTCAACTCAAACTATACTTCCCGCCGTCCAAGGATTCCTAGCGGCGGGAAAATTCAACACCAATAAAAGTTTAAATTCTACAACGTGAAACTGAGACGTTTACCCTCCCCCCCTCGGCGGTGTAAATCCGGCTGATGCAGGGCAACCCGAGACGAGAGACTCATTCTAGAAACGGGCAATGCCGTAAATAGCGGGTCTCCCTCCCCCAGGCGACCTTCGGACTTTGTCAGAGAGCTGAGGCATGTGGTCATCCGCCGGTGGTTTCCAGAGAACAAGTCATCTACCCCCCATCTTTGAGACTACGAGACAGAATCGGAACAATGTTCTAGTGTGCCCGCCAGACATGGGCACAGACGGGAAAGTCTGCGGATAGGGTCTTTTTCTGAATCCATTGTTGACGTTCCTCGTTCGGTGGGGGACAAACCCCTGTCGCATGGAACTCTCATCGAACCAGTAAGACGCGCCGTTTGTGAAAAGCGACTACCTGATGCGGCAATGGCCACGGAAAAGCCTGAGAGAACGCCAACCTCATTGATCGACAGCATCTACGTTCATCCCGCGTATCTTTGTTGCATCGACGAGAATGGGTGCGATGTAGCATCCAGAATATCCATCAATCATGCACGATCTTCGCCCGGGGCGTAGTCCGGTTTAGGTATCCGTGAGAAGATCCCGAACAGGTCCATCTCCCCCGTACACGCACAATCCCGATGAGCAGATAATGGTATATGTGTGCCTACGACAGCGTTCCGATCAGAACGATGCACCAAGAGAACACAGGCAAGTGAGAGCTGGAGGATGACGAAGCGTACACGTTTTGACATTCAAAGTCTAAATGCCAAAACATCAGACCAGTCAGTCACAAAAAACTGCGTCGGAAAAAGAGAACACAACCATCAGACGACTCAACGATAACAATCCCAAAAATGAAAAAAAAAAAAAAAAAAAAAAAAAAAA
>JFBX01000882.1:12079-22095 GCA_001563135.1 Colletotrichum simmondsii
CCCACCCCTGCTTTTTACCGTTCTTCATTACAGGTTTTCCTCTCTCTGCGGGCGGCGCGCGTGCAAGGCGCCTGGCTTCCCACGTGTCAGGAACAAGGCCTACTACGCGGCATCTTGACTCGGACTCTCACCTTCCAGGATGCCTTGAAACGAGACCTACGCGCGCGCCAAGTCATGTCAATCAACTCACTTGACCCAAATCTTGGGACGAGCTCGCTTGCCTCACCGGACGAGCAGAATACCCAGCTACTATCAATGCCCGGAGACTTTTCAAAGTCCCTCTCCAAGGCACCCTCCAGAAGGTAGGAATATTGACTCGTGACACTCGCGATGCCTTCCGAACAGGTCGGACTTTCCATCATGCGCGGTTCATCTCGAACAAGGGGGTCAATGATGATCTACCGACTCGTTGTTGAATACGTCCCATCCAAAGCATGCAGACAACCCCAGCACTCCGGATCTCCCTCTGAGACGGTAAGCCAGCACGACATCAGACCAGACCAGACCAGACGGGCCCCAAACGAGCGGGACCGGTTCACCCAGCAGTCTGGATTCGGTTCTCGCCTAAGGATCGTCAAACGTTCTCACCCGTCTGGGGCTGGGTGCGTGGGTGCCTCCCATGAGACGATGCGAGTCGATCGCAAACCACGCGTGGGTGGTCAATCGAGGCAGAGTGATATATAACTCGCCGTGAATCCCTCGAATTTCATCCTTCCAGCCATCAACTTCCAGCACCATCCTCTACACAGTATAATCAAACTTATAATCACTCTGTCTTCATCAATCCTAACGCAGCTTACTAAACCCATAAATCCCTAAACAAAACAACACCTCTTACGACCAAGATGCGCGCCTCAGCAGTCCTCATGGCCCTCTTCGCCACCCTCGCCGTCGCCGTCCCAAGCAACCTCGACTCCGTCAACCTCCCCTCCCTCCTCGAGACCCGCCAATGCGCAAAGGCGGGAACGTGCTCCAAGGGCGGCGACAAGGGCGAGAGCTGCTCGGCGCTAAAGTGCTGCAGTAATTCCAAGTCTGGTCGTGGCGGACAGGTATTGCCTCCCCTCCTCTTGTTACCTTGACTTGCAATGAAACCTGAAGAGGGAAATGATATACTAACACGTTTTGTCACTTGATAGGTCTGCTGCTGCAACTAAGCTACACAAACACACTGTATATAAAACACCTCGAGACGCAGGCGCATCTCGGTGCTTCTAAACTCTTTCCAAATAACGGAGGTGAAAGATGGACGCCTTCTTTTACTTCTCGAAACAGATGTATACATATTTAGCGATAGACTAGCGACTCGCGTTACCATCAAACTTGAAATATCCTTACCATTTTGAAGTCTTCCTCAAGCGCTGATAACATGATGGCAATGATACCCTCCAACGTGGAAAGGTGATAGCCCTGCGCAAGAAACCTCACTGAATTGCACCTTGAAACATTTCACCTCCAAAATTCTGGTCTTCAGCAAAATTAGACCTCCCGCAAAACTCTCACGGCAGATGAACCAAAACTTTATGGGCAGGTTAGGTTTCCAGCGCTAACAGACTAAGCTTAAATTGAAGCATTCTGTAGCATTACAAGCCATAAACTTTAGCTACTCCGTTGAGTCCAGCGGCCACCTTCCAGGTGTCTGCAGTGCAGTGGCGGACCAAGAGCTTCAAGGTTTGAGATAACTTATGGAGAAGGGAGTTCCGCCAATTTCACATAGGCCATGAGGCTTTCCTGCCTTCATCGTCTGCGGGGGGCTCTAATCATCTCCGATCGTTCTTGACTCGACTTCTCTAGCTTCTCCTACCTCACTCACTTGTTAACCTTTCAGTATCGCCTGCAGTTCGTTTATACTCTATCCTCTTCGCCTGACACTTTTATTCTTCTATCTACCACTCTCATATCTTTCAACTAGCACGATCGCTTCTTAAGGTGGCACACATACTCAAACAACACGTTGTTCATCACACGTCATGGATAGTCTCCGTGCCGACATCAGGCAATATGGTCCGGGGAAGAAGCTCACATTATTCCCTCACTCGCCGCCAGATCCCTATGGTCGCTCGACCTACAAAGTCCCAGATGGCCTCAAAGAGAAGAGGATCCTCTCAGAGCGAGAGAAAGATATGTCCATGACTGCTCTTTGCTTCGATAATGACAACCAGCCTCACCTACTCGACACAAGCCAGCACGACAATCCAGACAACAGCATGGGCGTCGAGATTATCGAGTCCCTTTCCAACGGCAACGATGGCGATAATCAAGTGCTCTTGGTCAGGATTCTTCACAAACCTACGACCGACCTCAAGTTCACCGTTCCCGAGACCCAAGAACTTGCGGTCGTCAAGGTCTTTGACCCCCTTTTCTATGCGGAGGATTTCCCAGTAGAAGACGGCCCTTGGAAGGTGACCTCCAGAGCTGACATGAAACTCAGCCGCGAGGCTGGCGCGTACAAGGAACTGCACGAGAACAACCTGACTGGCTATCCGCATCTCGCCCCTCAGTACTACGGCTGTTGGACGACCTGTCTTACGAGCTACTCTCCAGACTGCGAGGGAAAGACGCGACATGTTGGCCTTGTACTCCTGGAGTACATCGAGGGAAGCAGCATTCAAGCTATATGCCGCCACGACGACGATGACGTCCTAATTCCCCCCAAACAACGAACTTACTTGGTCCCGAACGGCCCCGATTCGATTCATTTTGACCTTGAGAAACGCTTGGACATTCTAGCCCAACTTATCGAGGGAACCATCAACCAGATATACAAAGGGGTCTGGCATGACTATGTTGAGCCAGAGAACGTACTCATCTCCATGCGGAACAAATCAACCCTCCTTGAGACGCAAAGAGTCTGTCTCATCTCCTACGATATCTGTTCGATCGATTTCAAACTCAGGGATCCCGTCGACAGATGGTCGCGGTATCGTCACCCTCCGCATCCTACCAAATGCTTCGATCTTGACCGATTGTATAGTTTTGGTGGCTGGTGACCTCTCGATTGGGAAAAGGGCAAAGGAGATGAGCACTTCGAAAATTGGCTGCTTGAACGCTTCGGAGAACATGACTCCGATAGGTACTCCTACAATCTGTTGTACTCAAGAGAATGGCTGAAGCGGGAGACAGAAATCGCTAGAAAGAAGGCGAGAATCAGGAAGAAGAGGGAGATGGAGAAGGAAAAGAAGAGAGCGAGGAGGTCGAAGGCGAAGGCGAAGGAGAGGAGGGCTGCGAAGAAGGCTGCCGCAGAGAAGACAGTGGCGGAGAGAGATACCATCACAGGACTGAGCTCGTCGGCCGCCGCCCTACGAATCACTTACACAGAAACCGCAGGCATTGCCTTCATAAAATCTTTGATGGCAGCCTGGAAGGAAGGATTGAAAGCGGACAAAGTCGGCCAAGGACACGAGGGCGAGGATCCTCGAGGAGATTCAGTCGCGCAACAAAGCTCGTTGACTGAGACCCAGAGCCCCTCAGTGTCTCTGGAAGCAGATGCGGAAGCAGCTGAAGCAGAGGAGGCCAGCCAGGAACACAAGGGTGATGGCTCTTAGGAAGAGTTAGTCACTCGCGCAAGTTCATCCACTGAGGCTCCGAGCCCCCGAATGTCATTGAAATCTAGCGCGGAAGCAGTGGGAGAGGAAATTACATGGATTCATGGCAAGGACGAGGATCCTCAGAGAGAGTCAAGTGTGCAGCCAAGCTCATTGAGAGGATCCCGGAGACGCCCAATGTCGGCGGCGCAGTTGAAAGCCAAGGTCAGGATGAGCGAGGCTTTCCAGAGAGAACGCTACGCGCTGAGCCGTCAAGCTCGTGCTTCTGATCCTGAGTCTCATGAGTAATTATCTTCCGGGTGGAGCGTCTAGTAATAGGTATTGTAGCAAACTATGATAGGGCAGAAGACCCATTAGTGTTATTTTGTGTTCGAACTATGATCTCAGAGTGTATTTGATAAAATATAGCCTACCTGCTTGGAAACGAGGGTACGCACGACAGAGGTCAGTTAGGCTTCGCTCTTTAGGGATCACTCTGCCAATCGTAGCCTTGTGGCGTATGTATAGGTCCAACCGAATGCAAACAGGCCCTGCCTTTCCTCTTTGATTTACTTCAGTGATGTAGCAAGGAATGGCTGCTATGTGAATGCTCCTCATTGCTTGTTGAAGCTTCGAGGTGCGTCGGTAATCAACTGGAGTGAGAAGAGGCCCTACTTTCCCTCTTTAACCTCGTGAAGGGAAGTTGTAAGTCTCCTAGGACCCAGAGTCTCTGCTGGAATTGCTCCCCGTTCTACTTGAGGGGATGGGCTGCACGTATGGACAAGACTGCTTTGGAAGGTATTGAGTGATTACAAGTGTTTGGTTTCATCATGAAGTATGAAAGAAATGGTCATGAATAATCACCGGCTTTTAAGTGTTTCTGTAGTTGTTCGGGAAATCTTGCAGGTGAGCCTTTCCGCTTTAACCATCTAGCCTCACACAAACAACAACACTGAAGTGTATTGGGTCTTCCATGCTGAAAGCATACAACCCATAAGTAGCACAATAAACTGGGAGCTAGACATCTCCATGACATTGGACTTTGTTCGAATGTGCTTCAGCTTGCATCGAAACCCACAACCAGCATCTCTAGATCCACATGGCATCCCGCCAGTCACGTCGCCCACCATTCTTATTCTCCTTTGCCATGGGGAACTTTTATCCAATCCGATATGGTGTAGTGGCCAACATGATGCCCTCTCATCTCTGTGAGAGGTTAGGCATAGCCCCGAGTTCGATTCTCGGTTTCGGAATGTTTTGCTTTTGCTATGTTGGCGATGATGTTCACTCACTTTGACTACCTAGTTTTAAGGACTGGCGCGTCAAGACTAAGGATTCAATGAATGAAACACTGATTTATGAATATCTGACCTAGTACTCATACAAGGTGAAAGAACCGAATGTGTACGTTTGACCGTCTCTGTAAGGCTGAATAGAATCATGATAAGTTCCAAAAGTTGTCACATGGACCAGGCTCGATTCTCTGAGTTGATTCCCAAGCATTCTGGAAATGCATTTAAAACGCACATGTCTTGCACCAAACTAAGAGAGTTCAAATTCTCTCTAACATGAAAGGGAAATGATCAAAATGCGAAGCTCATGGCGACGACAGGAGGACCTTCATTTCAGGGTCAGCTTTGACGAGAATCCGTTGAACACAGTGTCAACCCACTCTCAACACTGCCAAAAGGGCCCCACCACACCCAGACGCAATGGAAAATAGCACAATGACTCTACTGACTTCAAGTGAGGCCCTCACTTACATGAACATAACAATCAAGCATCCGTCTCTCATACAACATCTACACATAAGAGCATACGCAAATTAAAGAATGGCGACGAGGATACCGCACCTGCTGGAGAGCTACCTCGCCCTCCCGTCCGAATACGCTCAGATCCTCCTCACCAGCGTCCTCGGCGCCAGCACCAACTGGCTCGTCCTGCGGTACCTGTACACGTATCTCAGGAAACTCAACGCCGCTACCGAGGAGGGGGCTGCCTCTGCGTCGCAGAGCGAGGACGTCCGCGTCGTTCTTGTGAGCTTCATGAGAGATTTTGCGTTTTGGAAGGAAGGCGCTGGGAAATTGGTATGTTTGCTTGCTGCTTGACGTGAAATGCCCCTCACTGGAAATTTCGACCCCTCCATCGATGAGATTTTCAATGAGATTTTTCACTTCACCACTCATTTTTCTTGCCTGCACCCAGCACGTTTGAAACCTAGTTGAAAAAAATTCTAATCATGCACCACAGGGCCTCGATCTAGAAGGACTGGGAAGAAGCGGCAAATTCGTCTTCGTGGACGGGCTGAGCGGGCTGTTTTCCTCCCCTTACCAGGCGCCGCCGCCGACGACGCCCAAGGGTCGGAGGACCATCCGCGGGGCAAGGCTGGCTGATATCCAGCGCGAGCTCGACGGCGCGATAGCCGATGTGTCCGCGGCGGATGCGAAGACGGTTTTGATCGTGGACCAGCCGGACCTCTTGCTCGCTGCGTCTGGCGAGGATCTCACGGGTCTTGCGTTGAGGGATATGTTGCTTGGTGTGCAAGAGGTACGTACGCTTGCTACCTTACTTTATGGCTTATTTTCTTTACCATTTGAAGGATTTGTTTCCATTTTTTGTGTCCAACTGATTTTGCATCAACGATAAGATATCCTTGCCACTTTTTTTTATCATTCTCAAATCAAGTAAGGGTCCTTCACTGACACATCATCCAGAAAGTTCACGCTTCTATCATCACCGTTGCCGCAGACGAGCCCCTCATCGCGGCGCAGACCACGACGCTGGAGAAGGAGCACGCGAGTCTCGTTCTCAGGCTGGCGCATGCCGCGGAGACGGTGATTGGGCTGAGACTGCTCGATACGGGTAACGCGAGCGACGTCAGCGGGGTGTTGAGGGTCACGGCTGGAGGTGGTGGCGAGGAGGAGAAGGCGGTCGAGGAGACGGAACTGTTGTACTTTGTTGGTGGGGATGGGAGCGTCAAGGTGTTTGGGAGGGGACAGTAATGGAGTACAGGGAGGGTTGAAGCTGTACGTCACCACCCATTGTGTTGCGGTCAGGCTGT
Source organism: Colletotrichum simmondsii (assembly GCA_001563135.1). Classification (NCBI taxonomy): domain Eukaryota; kingdom Fungi; phylum Ascomycota; class Sordariomycetes; order Glomerellales; family Glomerellaceae; genus Colletotrichum; species Colletotrichum simmondsii. The sequence goes on from JFBX01000882.1 coordinate 18,662, forward strand.
TCATCCTACGAAGAGGGCTTGGAGGGGTTGCTACGGGTTTGGAATCGGGATATGATATACCCCTCGAATGCAAGCAATCATCTCACGATGAGAGGATATCCAAGCTGTCACGTCAAAGTACGATGTTTCGTCTCTGAAATCCCCTATGGACCGAACGTTCACCATTATCCAGTTGCGCGTGGGATCAGCGAGTGAACAAGACAAGCAAAGTCATTTCTCTTTTCCTTTAGGATCCGTTTTTCCCGTGTAAAAAAAAAGTGAGTTTATCCCCTTGAAGAGCCCGCGCGCGAGATAACATGAGAAGACGTAAAAACACCCGTTTCGATTTTTGGCCAAATGCTTTGGTTTTGTTTTGACTCTTTTTTTGATATTGGCTTTGCTTCCGAGTCAAAAAAACGAGGGGAGGGGTGAGAGAGACAGAGGGGGAAGGGAAGAAAAGCAGAAGAAAGAAAGGAGCTGATTTTTCCCTTGTTTTCTTTTCGTGATATCGTTTCCCGAGTAGACAAGACTCCGGCGGCGTTGCCACGCCTTCCCTGGGCCCCCCGCCTCGATCTCAATTTTTCATTCCCCCATCGCCCGAATGCCCTCGATTGCACAGATACCTCCCCATGTCGACCCGAATCACATTCCAATCATCGCTCACGACTCCTGCGCGGTGGGACCGGCGGAACCCTTGGGGACACCGGACTGGAAGCCGTTCTTGAAGCGGCGGGAGACGTCCTTCATGTAGCGCATGCGGCCGGTGCCGACGGTCTTTCTCCGCTTGGCCTTCTCGGACCAGTTGTCTGTAAATCGCATCCTACGTCAGTAACTCGTCCTCATCTTTCTCGGTTCATGGTTCTTGTGTGGTTGTTGCGTGTATTGGGTAGACGTAGAAGATGTGGCGTGGAATTGAGATCATCTCGGGGAATTGGTATATTGGATATGTCTGGGGACTCGGATTGGGTTCGTCGTTCGAGAGGATAAAACGTACACTTGCGGGTCTTGGCCGAGGGGTAACCGCAGGAAGAGCAGGTGTGCTTCTGGATGTGAAGCGATCGGCGACCTGGAAACACGCGAATATTGATCAGTCTCTTGAACCCGTCTCGAACCTCGAATTTTGCAAAGTAATCACGTCCTGTAAGGCCAGAACTCGACTCCCTCCCAGGTGGATGCCACTTACCGCAACGACGGCACAAGGTGTGCGTCTTGTTGTGTCTCTTACCAAACGAGGAGGTACCCTTCGCTATACAAGAAAAAAAACATCGGTCAGTCCATGGGAACGGCGTAAAATGGTCAACCTTTCGTCGCGAAGACGATGGCGGCGACGGCGGCGGCTATAACGTACTCATCTTGGCGGTATTCGGTGGTCGACGATGGTGTTCGGTGGTTGCTGGTCGGTTAGTTGGTTCGCGGAGGAATCAATCAAGAAAGACGCTCGATTGTCAAATTTCGTGGTGCGTGACCTAAGCGAGAGGATTGGGCTTGGTGGGGCCTACCCATTCGGCCACTCTGAAAATTCGTGGATGGCACTACACGTGACCGAGGGTTCGATCTTCGTCCAATCAAAGCCTTCCCCGGCGAGCCAGGGGACTTGACCTGCCTGTGCACCGCCGCCGCATCCCTGTCCTCAATTCTTGGTGGGTCTTGTTTTCCAGCCGCCAATCCATCATTTTTTTGCTGGTGACAAACCCCTGGACAGACCCATTTGAGACTATTCTGTCTCTTTGAAACTGCAGCGGATGCTTCCCGTGTCGTATGTCAGCTACCATGCGATTCAGCAAATGGCACGCAGAACAGAATGAGGTGAGGATGAGAGGCAGGAAAGAGGTACAGTCAGATTCCACCATTGAGTAACGGCATCACTCTACTTGACGCCATTGAGGAGCAATCATGCATCAGTAAACGCAAGTCGGTGAATTCATGTCATCTCCAAACGCCCAGGAACGCCGTTTCCCAACCCATGACTGGGCCTGCTGTGTGCGGGTATACTAAATCATCACATCGTTCACCGTCTTCCCATCCGCCCGTTGTACCAACTTTCTCTCAACCCTGGATATCCAACATTTGCTTGAGCGCCGCCTCGCTGGCCCTCAACCAGCGGCCCCGCTCCTCAAGATCATCTGCATCACCACCGGCCCTATCCTTCCGCCTTCGCGCCTCCTTGGCAGCAGCCGTGCTGTTCTGTCTCTTGGCCTCCAAGGGCATCAACTCAGCCTGCAGCCTTTCCAGCTCCTTTCTCTTGCGCGGCACCCTGGCCTGCAACTGCTCCAGCTCGCGATCCAACTGCTGCTGCTGCCTCTTCTTTTCGTCCACCAGTTCGAGGGTCCTCGCGAGAGGCAGGTTCATCATCGGGCTCTGTCCCGGTGCTTGCGACTCTTTGAGCTCCGCTACCTGCTCCTCCAGCTCGGCAATTTTGTCGGGCAGCTCCCTCAGCTTCGTCGTATCCAGCGACACGTTCTCGTACCGCTTCGCCAGCTCCTTGCCCTTCCTCTCCAACTCCGTCACCATATCCGCGACCTCCACCTTGAGAGCCTTGAGTTGCGCCTTGGCCTCGAGGTTCGCCTTCTCCAGCTCCAGATTCTCCTGCGGCGTGACGATGACGGGCGGATCGCCAACGATGGCGCGTATGAACTTTTCTTTTGTGACCTGCTCGACGTATGAGAAGCGGAGCTTGGCGAAGAGCTCCTTGTAGTGCTCGAGGTCGGCTTCTAGGCTGGCTGGTGTCGCGGCATCTTGAGATGCGTTGGATGCGTCTGACGTCCGTTGCCGTGATTCTTGCGCGACGGCGCTGGAGATGGGTTCGCTGAGTCTGATGATTGAGATTTCATGGTTCTCATTAAGGTCTTCGATTTTGCGCAGCACTTGGGCCGCCTTTCCCGCGTCCATTTTTTGGAAGGTCAATTAGCTGTGTTGTTGTCGTATATCTTGACCCCAGTAGGTGCGCTGTCGATACAAGTTCCGTTCGTGGCGCGTAGAAGAAAATGTCGGCGGGGGAGGTCTGTCGCGGTTGTTGATACTTTGCCCTCAAAACGCCTAGGGTCTGTCACTCAGGTAGACTTAACGTAAGGTGGGCGCTTGACCTTTGTGACGTTTGTTTACTTGGGTCTAGATTGGGTAAGGTGACATCTTTATCTTATCGCTATCTTCGACTCGCTGTTATCTGCTGATAAGGTACTTGGCCGTGCGGAAAACGGTAGGCATGGCGCAGGCTCATCCCACTGCGCGCCAAGTCCCTTGTCGATGTGACTCTGGCGGCCTTTGCTGCTGTCGTCGATCAATCCTCCAAACGCCGCAGTTGGCGACAACGACACCTCTCAACTAAGCGAACCCCCGCTGCCCCTCGCCATCGCTTCATTCAACAGCCTCGTTCAAGAACCCTGTCGCTGTTACTTTCGAGTTCTTTCATCGATCCGAGACCGGTACTTCTAGAACCCCCCCCCCCCCCCCCTCCC
>JFBX01000882.1:22105-36778 GCA_001563135.1 Colletotrichum simmondsii
ATTCTATTCGCGACAAAAAGAGGCACATACCCCAGGTAGCTGTCGGATGCCGCAGCCATTAGCCTGATCGAAAGCGCTCGGAAGGCGCGTGGTCACCTCACCACCTTTTGGATCTACGACTTGGTTACCAAGGCCTCACAATGTCGAGCCACGACATGATCACGGACGACTACGTCGCCGACTTGCTCGCCAAAGAAGCAATCATGGGCAGGGCAGACAAGAAGTACGTCCCACGACTCTCCCGGTTCCCTCACGTCACCATCTAATTGGATCCTCCCTTTAGACCGGCAAACATGCCCAAACCAAACACTCGTTTCCTGCGCCACATTATCAAGGATACGAACACGCACAACAAGAATCTCCTGGCCAAAGAGGCCGCAGAGTCTCGCGCGCGCTTGAAGGATCTGGAACATGCCGAGGAGAAGGAGAGGCGGAGAAAGGCAGGCCCACAGGATATTCGAAAGAGACAGATGGGAGATATCCTATCTATCTTGGGAGACCGCAAGGACAGAGCCAGGCCCAGTCGATCGGGAACGTCGAAGGAGAAGTCGCACAACAAGGAAGACTCGCCACCGCGGAGGGCACATCACAAAGAACGCAGGAGCAAATCTCCAGAACGCGAGAGCGACAGGAAGCACCGCCGGAGTAGAAGGGACGACTCGGATTCGGAGCGGGACGACCGTCGACGACACAAGAGCGATCGGCGGAGGTCACGCTCACCTGACGAAAAGCACAGGAGACACCGCCATCGGTCGCCAATCGAGGATAGGGAGACTGCGTCAAAGTCCCGGCGAAATGATAGGGAAAGGAGACGAGACGAAGAAGGACAGGATCTAATGTCGCAGAGTCATCGGTCACGTAGAGACCGGAGCCGGGAGAGGCCACAGTCAGGATTCTCGATCAAGGGCAGCAGCCGTCGCCGCGACGGAGGGCGAGTGCACGAGCAGGAGCCTCAGACGACAGCATCCGACTCGGATCCGTTGGACGAATTCATCGGACCGGAACCGCCACAACAAGTCCGTTCGCGCGGCCGGGGCACCGCCTCGGGGGTTTCGGGCATCGACAAGCGCTTTGAAGCGGACTACAACCCCAAAACGGACGTGGAGATGGCCGACGACGACAAACACCCGGGAGAGAACTGGGACGACGCCGTGGAAGCGTTCAGGGACAGGCAGAAGTGGCGGCAGAACCAGGAGGAGCGGATGCGGGCGGCCGGGTACACTGATGTGATGCTGAAGAAGTGGAGGGAGGGCGGCACGGCCGACGAGCAGAAGGACGAGCGGGATGTACGGTGGGCCAAGGCTGGGGAGAAGCGGGAGTGGGATCGCGGCAAGGAGGATGGGTTGAGCGGGTTGTTTTCCGAGTTCAATTGAGTTCCCGACGTGCGAGATGGTGGACCTGGCTTTCTTGTTGCATTGCGTTCGTGGTTTAGGAGCAGGCTTTGGGTCATGGCCAGGAGGCTTCTGCATTGTTGAATTGCATCAAGGGGTATCGCTTGAAGCATTTGCATTAGTTGGATGGAGTTTTGGTATGTTGATGATCGATGATGACTTTCACTGGATGTCTCGTTATGGAAGCGCGGTGTGACTTGGGGAGTAATTGCATGCGAGTAGCCGTCTGAGGGATTTCAGGATGCCGTGTACAGGCTCATCTTGATTGAGAGAGGTGTAGAAATAATCGGCATCGCTTTGGATATCTCAACATTTGATTGAAAATAGCATATTGACAGACATTCACATCACAAGATGGACTAAGGCTAGAATTGACGCCCTCATCCGAACCCTTTGCGAGGAAAAGCATCATCAAACCCAGCGACGTGGGTGAGGTGACTGAGGGTTTGGGAATAGGTGGATAGCATGCTATGTAAGATTCGTCTTTACTTCCCAGTCTCAGTCTTACCTGGAGAGGCAGAAGGCGGCCGTAAAAGCCACGACACTGGCTCTGACTGATGACGTTTGTTTCGACACTCAATCCGAGAACCTCACAGGCATATCACCTACGAGACGTCGTCTAAGTCTCAATGGCGATACGGATGAGAAGGGGATTTCTCAATGGAAGCCACACGTTACGGGGTAGAAGGGGAAATGTCATTTGTAGCGGCCGGGAAGATATGTTCGCAAACGGCGTTTCACTTCCCATTTACCAGGGAAGCAAGGTGGGATTCTTGATTACACCCCTACCCGAGAAAGGCTGTGAAACAAAAGCTCGGGAAAGAGAACCCCCCATCAGCCATGGCGAGAAAGGGGTCCATTTTGTCAGTGGAGACTAACTTGATTCGGCGAGGAGGGGTGAAGGGGTTAGGAAGGTGGGATACATCATATACGGGATACGGGTACCGAGGTCTTCTTGGTCGTATAGGAATGAGAGAAGGGATTGTGATGGTGAGAGGAACAGATGACGGGAGTGGCGTTTCCGCTCGCGTGCAGTTTTCAGGTACGAGAGAGAGGGACAGGAATGCGGGTACCAGGGGAATGAAAGAATGCCAAGTTCGAGTGGATGAATGCGGCGTGGAAGGATGAATGGAATGTGGGATGGGGAAAAGTTGAATAAAGGTTCTGCGCCACGGCCGGGACGGCACTGCCACGGGATGTCCGTCGCCGGGTGAGGGTTGGTATTGAGGACGGCGGGAATGGAGCCCCGGGGACATGTGCCGGGGGGCGGAAGGCGGACGGTGGGTGATGTGTCGGACGTCATGGAGCTGGTGGATCGGTGTTGGTTTCGAGTGAGAGTGAGACGGAGCATTGGAGAGTTCGTACTCCGTACAGTACATACATGGAGAGGGATGAGATGCATGGGTGCTTGATTCTGTAACGCGTTTCTAACTCTGGTGAAGGGGGCGGGCGATACGACGTTGGGAACATGATTTGTTTTGTTTTGTTTGGTTGGCTTGGGTCGAGGGCTCAAGCCAGGCCCTCAATCCTCCGTTCAAGGTGAGGTTGGTTGGTAGGATTCAGAGGAGCTTGGGGTTGAATTGAGTTTTTCCCTGTGCCACCATTCCCCCCTCGGCGGTTCGAGGTTCAAACTCAAGGTATCGAGCGGAATACCCTGCGTGTCACTGAAAACGGGATAAACACTGGGAGGGTTGGCGAGGTGAGACGCCTCGACGCACTGTGGTTGTCTGTTCGCCTGCTACTCTACCTACCTTGGAGGCTTAGATACCTTTAGAGCTTGAGGTAGCACGGCAGGTAGACGCGTAGCCTAAAGTAAGGTAAGGTTATTCGCGTGCGGTATGAACTCAACGGACGACGCACGGTTGGTTGTGGGTGAGGATTGGATGGAGTTTGGATTGAGGCGGGAGAGGTTCACGATACTGAGCAAGCTCACGTGAGGGTTGAGAATTCAGACAGAGGATCTGTTTCCGCAAGGTGACATGCTCGACTTTGCAGGGCGGATGGGGATATGTGGGACGAGGTACGGATAGCTCATGCACGCACTTTGGACTCGGCGGGAGGCTGTTGATGATGGCTACCTCATCAACTCACGTCTGTGTCTACCTACTTTACTTCTCTTTCACTTCCCAAATGCCCGGATTAGGTCGAGTTTCCTCGTTCGGGCATGAGAGGAAGCGCTTCTGTCTTTGTTGCTTGTCTCTCTTGACCAGTATGAGGTATCTCCGGCAGTGATCGATGATGACCTCGCCAAGTCGGCCTCCCGCCGCTGTCTTGACTTTTGAGATTTGGGTTAGGTTTCTTTCAGGACCGCTAGGCCGAGACAAGTCTGGGCGTTTCTGGCATCCAGAAAAAGCAAGGGACTGCTGCAAACGCACACACCCCTTTTTGCAGTTTACTGTTTAGATGGTCCCCCTCGTCTCAGTTGGGGGGTTTTAGTCACGAGGGGCAGTTGGAGGGATTCAAGTCAGTCAGTGTACTTTCTTAGTGAGCAGTCGCTTGTGAAGTCATTGGCAACAACCCGACTTGACGGAGAGATTCTTTGTTTGCGTGCGTGTTTTGGTAACGGTATCTGCAGGGCCCGTACGGGATACCGCGCGTTTAGAGCTAGGTAAGCTGCTGCGCCCGGTTTCTAGGGTGTCGTTCACTCGTCCCTCGGGAACGGTGTAAGAGGCGAGCGAAGCGACCTCTGGACTCTGCTGCCTTGGGTACGATGTGCGGGCCGTACGGGAATACGGGTACGTCGTCACCCTCATTTCCCGGGTTGTCGTATTCCACGCGAGAGTGTAAGTTGAGCTTGAGTTGGTATTTGGACGCTTATGGAATCTTGACGGGGAAGGGATAGGAGCAGCTCATGGAATTAGTGAGATATTCACTGCTGAGAGGGTTAAGTCGGCTCTGGCGCTTGGTGTGAGACGATCACGAATGGTTGGAGCCCCTATGGTTGTGGTTCAATCTCGCCATGCGCGGCTGGGCGTCAAGGTCTACCTCTCATGTGCTTTCCTGCGAGAGTCGCCTGTCCGCCCTGAAGCATCGGATGTGGAGAATAGGAGAGAAAGTTGAGACGGTGGAATGTGAAAGTTGGGTTTACTGAAGCAATGGTGCAGCAGCGACGAGCACGCGATGACAAGCAGCATCCAGGACAAAATACCCTCCCGCTGGCTTCCTCTGGCTCCCTCTGGGGCCGGGCCCAGGACCCCTCGGTAGGTCGATGGTTGGATACCAAGATACCAAGCTTGAGTGAGACTTTGTGCGTGTGCCGCCAAAGCCGGTCGACCCTGCGACCCATCCCCTGCGGCCCTGCCACACCCTGCGGGCAAGCGTGGCTGGGATGGGGTGTATTCTTGACAGCCGTGGATCGCGGTGGGCCATGGACTGTCACCTGAAGAAAGAAAAGGTGATTAATACGGATACACTTGAAGCATGTAAATGGCAATGTTGATGGTTTATGGTCTTGTTCATGGCTGGTTAGAAAAGATGAGTGAGCAGATTACCCACTCACTTGAGGATCTTACTGAGTGATATTGCTACCTTGTTGAGAGGGAGAGTGAGAGTGAGAGTGAAAGCGAAAGTCAATTGTGAGGTGAATTACATGTGTGGCTCATGACCAGACCAGTCCCGCGTGCCCACGCCATCAAACTGAAAAGTGCACGCGCGTGAGGTGTGCCCCGATGCGCAGTGCGTCCGAATTTCACCTTTCAGCCAGACAGGGGGGCCCCAAACCCCCCGACTCGACGACTCCATCATCCATGAGCCCATGGTGCATGGATGAGTCCATTTTGGGACCACCACTCCCGGCCGCTGGCGGTCACGCTTTCATGTGCAGTTGTTGCCAAACGACAGTCGGCTGAGGTAAGTACCTTCTCATCGCAGAGTAAGTGAGGTATGGTGAGTTCTAGTGTAGTGAGTGAGGTGTGTCATTGATAATTGCACGAGTGCAGGAGTGAGTGAGCGACAGACAGACGGGAGGCCCCGGCACCTAAACAGCAACGCCGCGCCCCGCCACCAAATGCGGACGGGACAGACCCTCCTGGTGTGTCACTTTGGTTCGGTCTTCCATTTCCATTGTTTCTCTCTCTCCTCAAGTCACAAGTCACAACCTTTGGAGTGTCTCTTCGTCCTTTTCTCTTCCATTGCTCGAGTCGTTCCATCCCACACCTTTACTTACTTGCTCTACCTTACCTTACCTCATCCGACGGTGTCTCTGCATGGCGCCTGCTGCTCTGCTTTGCTCTGCGCTGCGTGCACACCCAATACTTCACCCAACCCGCCGTGCCGCCCACAATCAAATTGACTTCTCCCGCTCTACCTCAGGTTACCTTGCCTTGCTGCGGTCCCGAACCTGAATAACCTGATCGGCACCTCGTCATTCAACTTTCTTTCTCCTGTAGCTTTCCGACCACCGAAATACCAGCCCCATCTTCTCTCATCTCTTGACCCGACGCTTCCCGCCGGCACACCAAAGAGAGACCCGGAGAGTGCGTCCTTGTGTGGGAAAGGCTGCTGCCCAACCCCTTCACCCCTCCAACCCTCCCGGCTCCTCCAACTGAAGGCCCTACGGATACCTACCAACTGTCGTGCCATCCACCTCCCCTCCTCGCCACTACTTTACTCTACCTCAACTTCAGCCTCGTCATACATTTTTGACATTTCCACCTACAGCAGCCAGACGGACGACCTTTCCTCGCCTTTCGTCACCGAATGACTTTGCGCATGCCGGTCCCTTGTGCAGTTTGCCGCTGAGCCACTGCCGGCTGCCGGTCGAAACCTCACCTTATCCAACGTCGACAACCCTCTCTCGCGCCACTATCGCCAGACTCGATTACCCCCTCGGCTGCCGCGCCGTGCGCCGAACCCTCCGCCACTTTTAGATACCATACACACGACACTGAGCCTCGACCTCAGGCCCCTTTCTTTTCCCCCTTTCACTCAGTAACGACCCGATACGATATCCAACCATGCGTACTCCTAGAATAGCCATTCTCGTTCTCTTCTTCGCCGCTTCGCTCTTCCTCTTCTGCCGGTCCATCACCTCACTGGCGCGCTCATCCCCCGCCGCCTCCTCCTCTCCCGTCATCGCCGCCCCAGTCGCCGTACCGCGATCACGATTCACGAGTTTCTTCTCTTTCACAGCGCCCTTTTCCATTTTCCAGCCGAACGCCGCCATTAGTTTGACCGATGACAACAGCACTTCCTTTGTCGCTCGCCCTGCTGCATTTGGCCCTAACCTGCCCAATAAAGGCTTGAGCGGTCAGCTATGGATCGGCAGTGGTTTCGCCGACGATAATCTCCAGGAGGGCGAGGGCGAGGGTGAGTTGGGATGCAGTGACATCCCCGGTTGGGACGACGGCAAGGCCAACGCCGTCCTCAAGACTGCCACCAAGGGCATGTCCAAGTCCTCCAACAAGGCTGCTGCTGCTGCCGGCAAGCCTGGTCACCACAAGCGCGACAAGACCGATAAGGACGCCGTGCCCGACGCCGTGGGTGTCCCCGTCACCCGCCTCAGGTCCAAGATTCGCCCAGCCGACGACGGCACCGACGACTACCTCCACCAAGGCCTCGCCCGGAGGCCCCAGCCCAACCACGATAGCGCCCCGTCCACCGAGTCGACCCACGCCGATATCCAATCGATACAAGAGGCTGCGGAGATCGCCGGGAAGATCGTGCTGCTCAGTCGCGGCGGCTGCGGTTTCTTGGAAAAGGTCAAGTGGGCGCAGCGACGTGGTGCCATGGCCCTCATTGTGGGCGATAACACAAAGGGGGGTCCCTTGATCCAGATGTTTGCGAGGGGCGATACCTCCAACGTCTCCATTCCCTCCGTCTTCACCACCCGGACCACGGCGCACTTGCTGTCGTCGCTGACGCAACCCGGCAGCTTCATCGAAGACACTCTCGACGAGCACGGCCGCCCGGCCCTCAAGGTGCTGCAATCCGACGCTGGGAGCCGGAAGAACAGGAAGAACAAACAAAAGGCTGCGGCGACGACCCCGACGCCGACCCCCAAGGCCACGGCAACGCCCAAAGCCAAGGCTGCCGCAAAGGGAAAGCCGGCCAAGGCCGAGCACAAGGCAGCCAAGCCCCGCACCAGCCTGTTCCGATGGCTTTTTAGCTGGGGCCGCAGTTCACGATCCGGCGACAGCATCCAGCCCCCGAGCAGCGGTCGCCATAACTGGGTGCTCGTTGACGACTGGAGCGAGGAGAAGGACAGGGTCATCCGAGACGGTCTCGGCAAGGCTGCCAAGAGGGGCAAAGGCAAGGTCCCCGACGCTCGCAAGAGCGAAGACACGTTCCAAATCGGTGTTCAGGACTGGCGGGATCCCGACTTGGTGGATGCCCCTAGCTCCAAAGACAAGACCGAGGGCGCAGCCAAGGAGCAGCAGGTCGGCAAGCCTGGCAGCACCGCGAAAAGTGGCAAGGACGTCACCGGCCCCAAGGGCGGAAGTATCACTCCCGGAAGCGGCGAATACAACCCCGATTTGCCGCCCGTTGTGACCGAGGGATCCACCTCAGGAAAGGAGACCACAGCCCACGGAGGTATTATGTCCAAGATTTTTGGAGAAGACGACGGCGCCGACTTCTCCAAGGAGGACAAGCCCAAGGATCCCCCGCGGCCCGAGGAGCCCATCCCTGACGATGGTGACAACGACGACGGCAACGAGCCTATTGGGCACGATGGCCTCTGGGTTACGATCACGCCTTCAAGCAGCTCCAGCCCCTTCTTCGATACTCTGCTGGTGCTTGTGATCAGCCCTCTGATCACTCTGAGCGTCGTCTATGCTTTGCTGATCCTCCGCGCGCGCATTCGCAGAAGACGCTGGAGGGCACCCAAGTCGGTCGTCGAGCGTTTGCCTGTTCGCACATACCACACCGTCGCGGCATCGCCTGTTCCCTCGCCAAGAATCCCGTCACCGACGAGCCCAACACCCACTACGCCTCTGCTACAGCAGACGCCCTCCCGACCACGGCCTCGTTCTAGAACGACGACGGGCATCCCCGAGTCAGAGAGCTTGCTGTCTGTCAACTCGGCACTGCAAATGCCTAGGTCGCCACTGCGGACAGAGCACGAGAAGGCAAACGGCAGCTACTCGAGTGAGTGGAAGAAGTACATGGGCAGACAGGTCGAATGCGTGGTTTGTTTGGAGGAGTACGTCGACGGCGTCAGCCGCGTCATGAGCTTGCCCTGTGGCCACGAATTCCACGCAGAGTGCATGTGAGTTGATCCGCCCCTCTTTCTGTACGTTCATAGTACTGACATTTTCAGCACGCCTTGGTTGACGACGCGCCGCCGCACATGCCCCATTTGCAAGGGTGATGTTGTCCGCTCTCTTGCACGCGGCTCTCCCTCCAGCCCCCGCTATGAACCGTATCACGACGACTCTGACGACGAGGTGGAGGCCGAGGCGTCCGGCTCGCGAGACAGAGACGAGGACGTGGAGCAGGGTGGCATCCTCTCGCCCGCGCCAAGGGGTCGCCAGACCCGGCCCGACGGGTGGCTGGGGATGTTGTCTGGTAGCTTTGGGGCGTCGTCCCGCGCCAGTCGATCATCGCAGGATGACCGCAACCGGTGAAGTCGGTTCACTCATCGACTGAGGATGTCGCATCACCTCTCAACGCTAGCATTTTGTTTTTTTCTGCTTTTTACGTTTGGCACTTTTGGAGGTTGCTTTTTCTTTCAGGCATGGACTGGGAAGCACTAGTCCCACGGGAAACGGGACACATGGCGTAATTAGGGGTTTCTTAGGAGAGAGAAAGGTTTTCTCTTGGGCACATTGGCAAAGGGTTTTGTTTTTTGGGGGGGCAGCATGGCCGAGAGGCGAAGAAAGAAACCAAGACTTGAAATGGCCCGGGAGAGAAATGGGAGGGACCTCACTACACTCGTTTCGATTGCTGCCCTGGACGTAAGGTTTTTTGCTTTTTCGCGGATGGTTGTGGTCCTTCAGGCTTGAAGGATGTGAGTAGACATGCGGATGAAGTGAAGAGAGTGGCTGTGGCTGTGGTGTGGTATGGTGTGAGGTGGCCAATATACCCGTCGTCTCGTCCCCAACTGGCGATCGGGGGGCGGACGCGCTCTTGGAATAATGAATTCCATTGACTATGACACTTTTATTTGTGACTTGGTGACTGTGCGATGTGGTGAGTGAGGTATGATGTATGATGGACATGCGAAGAAGTAATGAAGTGAAGTATTGGTATTATGATTTGTGGTATATAGGCTCTTTCAAGGAAAGATGGAATATATGTTTGGGGTATCTTGTATCCTATATACGCCTGGCCATTTCCGCGGGTTGAAGCTTTGTTTCTGTTTCTGTGCGAGTTGTACTACGGAGCTTGCCTCTTCGTCGCCGGATGAGCTCCCCAGCCACCGTTCCTATTCCTGTTGGGTGAAGAGTGTAGGCAATAATGTGAATACTTGTTTGATTAGGAAGGGTGGCAGTAAATTTGTAGTGAAGTATAGGTCTTCCACAACGGGTGATGTTGGAATCGGTGTGAGAACGTTGGTACATATACGACTTGTACCAATTTAAGCCAGAGTGAGATTATGCTCTCCCTCTATTTACCAATCATGAAGGGAGAAGTCGAGTGGATGAAAGGTTCAGATGTCGTTGTAGAATATCATGCGGGGCATATCGCGCTCGGCGACGGCGTGGAGGTATGCGGAGCCCGGGTGGGTTGCGGTCGTTACGGAGCCTGCTGTTGGTGGTGTCGTTGGCGTTGTTGAGGAGGAGAGGGACGGCGTTGATGGGTTTTGAGATGTGGTGACGACGGCATTGGTGTTGGTGGGCGGGGAGAGCGGTTGGTTTGGCGAGGGGGGTTGTTGGGTTAAGAGGTGGGTTCTTTTGGGGCCTTTTGGGAAGGTTCTGGGGGGTTGTCAGTGAGGTTTATGAGATTGGAGTGGTGTTTGAAGTGGGTGTGATGAGAGTGAGATTTGAGGTGAGGTTTGGGTGTGAGGCTAGACATGTGTATGGGAGACTCGGTGTTGTGAGATATGGGAGAAGTTTGAAGACAGGGGTGGGTAGGCGAGGAAGACTCGTGAGCATGAGAGCAGGTCGATTGAAGATGGCAACGTCACGATGGAATGATATCACACACTGATACTCGTGTCTTCTCGATCAAGGAATAGGGGGCTAGAAAATCCATGTCCACTTCCCACACCCAAACAACACAGTAAAATAAAGGGAAACTTACAACGCGGTACTCAACGACCCGTAAAACAGATTCACCTCCTCAGTCGGCCCCTCAGAATCAACCGCCCTAGCCCAGAGAAATTCGCGCGCCTTCTCCACAGCGTCGTCGATGCGATCGTGGAGGCTCGGGAAGAAGGGGCGTAGGGAAAGGAGGGAGATGACGAGGCCTTGCGGGCCGGAGGCGAAGCCGCGTGGTCGTGGTTGTGATGTTGTTGCCGCCGCTGCTGCTTCTGGGGGTTCTTCTTGTGTTGGCGGTACGTCTGGGGACTGTTGTACATCGCTTCGAGGAGGTTGTGAATGTGGTGAAGGTGAGGTAGGTAATGATGCCGGCCAGTCGCCGTTGGGAAGCTGGAGGTCTAGGAGAGCGGCGAGGCGGGATGTCAATGACGGGGAGGCGGCAAGGGGCGGGGATGTAAGGACGAGTTGGGTTACTATGCCTAGGTCGCCGTGAGTTGTGCCGTGGGCGTCTTCTGGTGGCGACGGCCGTGGTGAAGAATGAGGTGACTGTGATGACGACGGTGATCGGGAGGGACATGTCCAGGGATGTGGGCCGAGAAGGTACTCTGACACGTGGACTATCGCGCCGCAGACGAGGGGCGCGGAGGAGGGGACCCAGTGGCGGATTAGGCGGAGGAGGTAGAGTGTTCCTGCGAGGCCGTGGAGGAGGCAGCTTGGCAGGGGTGGTGTTGTCGTTGATATGGGTTCTGGGGCGTCTAGGTCCATTGCTGATGAGGAGTTCGTTATCGGTGCTGAAGTAGACGAAGCGGCATTTGCATTGGAGGAGATGATGTTTTCCAGCACGGGAGAGAGGATCGCGAGAAACTTGCGGACGTGGAGGAGGTCTTTCGTCACGCAGGCGCGGATGGCGGGGCCGGCTAGGTCATCGGAGAGGAGGCCTAGGACGGGCGTGTCTCGTGCTGTCCCTTGTGTACTAGACGGCAGAGATATCGGGGCGGACGGGGTCGGGATGTTGGAGATGTAGGCGCGGGCCCAGTGGATGGCCGGGTAGGAGTGGATCTGGAGGCGGGGGTGGTGTGCCGAGACGGAGAGGAAGAGGTAGGCTGTGCCGGTGTGTGATGTCGGGAGGCCGGTGAGGGTTGCGGGCGGGTGGGTTGATTGGGGCGGGGAGAGGGAGAGGGTTTTGGAGAGGTGGGTTAGGATTTTGGTTGTCTGGCTTGGGGGGTCGTCCATTGTTTTGTTTATTGGAGTTTAGAGGTGGGATGAGTTGAACTAAGTTGAGTGAGATGAGGTATGTGTGAGTGCAGTGTGGGTAAGTGAGGTATATGAGAGAGGGGATGAGTGAGTGAGTGGGTTAGTGAGATGTGATGTGAGATGTGTAGGTGAGATGAGGTTGCGCGACTCTCATGGAGCTTGGGTAAGGTGAGGTGCCTTACTTTCAGCTGTGGTCGTGTGAGGTCGGTGTAAGGCGGCGGTGACCGTTCCGGGTGCGGGGGGCAGGAATGCGGGGTTGGAGGCGGTGGGAGTCGCATGCTGCACCCAGGGGGCCAGGCACTGACACTCAGGGGCTTCCGGGGGGAGGTTGGGGGAGCCGCGGGGGTTCGGATCGTCGTGGCGGGGCACGCGCGGGCTTGGCCCTGGGGTTCGGGGCGTTGAAGTGGGGCTCTGCTCCGTGGACGAAGAGGGTTGCTGCTATGTACGGTTGATTACCACGAGCAGAGTAGCCATGTTTTCTGATGGTTTTATGTGTTGGTTCTCGGGTGTACAGTACAAGAAGGATGGCGACGGATGTAAAGTGCGTCTTTCTGACCATATCAGTGGAGAGATTCTGAGTGCTTGGCCCCAGACTTGGGACTTCATCGTCATCGTTGTTACAAGTAGACATGATGCTGGACCCCGTGAAATCTATGAGTACGAGGGAGCATTTTTCTCTTAGTATTTACTTGGAGTTTTCGAATCAAGTATAAGGCTTTTACTGTACTTGACTTTCATTATGAGTTTAGTCGCCTTGGAATGAGATGGCGTCGAGCATATGAATATGAATTGCTGGAACTTTGCTGCTTAAAAAGTAATCATGAATTGTATTGCATTGGCATGATTCTTACATTTCGGCATCTAAGTATGAGTAACCTACCGTACGCTCTCTTACATTGATGTACATAGTTTCGGCTTTTGGTTTGTCTATGACTTCCCCTCACTTAGTGGTCCATATTCGACAGGAACCATATCAGCGTCAGGAGGTAGTCACAGAATATTGTATCGTCTGTGTGTGTGCAGCTTCAGTACAGTCTCATAATTGCTCAAGCATTTCGTCTCGGAAGGAAGAATTGGGATGTCGTTGCGTGGCTAGGAGATGGTTGATGAGTGAAGGTGTAAAGAATCACAGAGCCGTCCAAATTAAGGCACACTACACGCTAGACTGTCAATGAGTCTCGCAGGTAAAATCACACACATCAAGATGCCAGCAGCGATGGAGGCATCTTTCAACAGCTCTTGATTATCAAATCGCAAGAGAACTTGCTGGGTTGAGATTCGCGAGCTGCATGTCTCACATGAATTCATCTGAATACAGCATGCGGGGTTACACTTCTTCGGGAGGCGTCGGCCGAGGCGTCCGCCACCACCACCATGGCTTCGAACACACGACATAAGAGTCAATCTCACCTCTTTGAACCTCAACTCATACAATTCAAACCTCTCACATCATCATATAAAAGGCCCGCTAAAGTCCAAACACAAACTGACCTCATCCTGCAAACATGTCCGACCCGCTCCCAAAACTTATAACCCTAGAAGAACACTTCGTCGCAAAAGACCTCTTCACAGAACTCTCCGACATATACTCGGAACAACTCAAACACCTCCCCGAAGTCTCATCCCGCCTCCAAGACGTCGGGCCCCTCCGCCTCGCCAACATGGACGAAACCCGCATCAGCCTGCAAATTGTATCCCACGCGCCCGGCCTCGGCCCCCGCGCCCCGCACCTAAGCCGCCTCGCAAACGACCACCTCGCGGCCGCCGTACGCGCCAACGCCACCCGCTTCGCAGGGTTCGCCGTGCTACCGATGGCCGAACCGGACGCCGCGGCGGCGGAACTCCGGCGCTGTGTCCGGGAGCTGGGATTCGTTGGCGCGTTGGTGGATGCTCACGTCGACGGACAACACTACGATGACAGACGCTTCTGGCCTGTCTTCAAGGCGGCGGCGGAGCTCGACGTGCCGGTGTACTTACATCCTACCTATCCCTCCGAGAGCCAGCGGCCCGCGTACGAGGGGAACTTTGACCCCGGCGCGGCGCGAAGCATGGGATCCAGCGGGTTCGGGTGGCACTCTGAAACGGGGCTCGCCGTCCTCAAGCTCTTCGCCGCGGGACTCTTTGACGAGTACCCGTCCCTGAAAATCATCATTGGGCATTTCGGAGAGATGTTACCCTTCATGATGGAGCGCGTGGAAAAGCTCTCGGTGCGGTGGGGTCCGCGGCGGCGCGGGTGGCGGGAGGTGTGGGAGGGCAACGTGTGGGTTACCACGAGCGGGGTGTGGGGTCTCGCGCCGCTGGCGTGCGTGTTGCGGAACACGCCCGTGGAACATATTTTGTATAGCGTCGATTACCCGTTTGAGAAGAACGAGAACGGGCTTGCGTGGATGAGGGAGTTGAGGGATAGTGGGATGGTGACGGGGGAGCAGCTTGAGATGATTGCGTTTCGGAATGCTGAGAGGTTGTTGAGGGTTCAGGCGCCGTGATGGTGCGTGGGCGGGAGTGTCCTGTGTAAGTGTATGACTGGGAAGTGGTCTCGAGAGCATATCGAGTCTAGTTCGTTCTGGGGCACACATTCCCCGTCCACACACTTGGTTCGACTTTGAGGAAATCAAAAGACCCCGTTTCCCTCTCTATCCGTCACGATCGTGAGTCGTGACTGGCCCAGACCCCTATCTCCACGGCCCCGTTCCCCATCCCACAATAATCATCTCCTCCCCTTCTGCCCCGCTCACGATGCCCTCTCTCGCTTCTTGGTACCATCCACCACACCGGCTACCACACAATATCGTCTCTATGGCTCAGTCGGTAGAGCGTTGGTCTCATATTAAATACATATGACTCTGGGAAACATCTCGGGGGTTATCCAAAGGTCGCAAGTTCGAGCC
>JFBX01000882.1:36788-48288 GCA_001563135.1 Colletotrichum simmondsii
CGTTTTGCTGGTTGCGCAGGCGGTTGGCTTTTTGGCGAGAGCATGTTTTGGTAGAGTGTATGCGATTGCCCACACAGCCTGGTCCATGTCCTGGTATCTGACCGATCAGTTTCATGAGAGCTATATCGTTACAGTAAATGAGCCTTTAGAACACATCCGCAATTCGCTCTCTAGTTAAGAGCGTTAGTGCAACGAGTTGTCAGTTTGATAATGTTGAACGAATTTCGCAAGTCTGTCTGTCGACTGAGTTCTGAACCGCAAAAGACAACTCCCCAAGAACATGGACAGGCCTCGAGGTATATTTCGCAACCAACAATATTGCCATGATGTGGTCCTGCATACGTACTACAATAAGCAAAAAAACATCCCACTTCATACATCCATTGACCTCACTAAGCATTCCATTACCTCGTCCTCCCAATCTTTCCACATTGCAAACGCGTGTGTTTGTGAAGTGGGTCACCCTCCCACCCCGCACCACACAACACCTCACCCCCAAAAAAGCCACCAAAACTGAAAATCCGCTTCCCACGACTTCATCTCCTTCGACGAGGCGCGTGTATCACCACCACAAACAAAAGAATTGCGTCGAGGGGGAATCGAACCCCCGGCTCCCCGACGCTGCTGGATGGCAACGGAGAATTTTACCACTAAACCATCGACGCTGGATGAGATGTACTCGTGATTTGAGATGCGGATTGATGCCGAGAGTGAGATTATGGTTGTAGTGGGTGAAGTGTAGCTTAGGGCTGGAGACTGGAGTCGGCGTTGTGTAATCTGGAAAACGGGGCCGATTCTGGGTCCGGGGGTCCGTGTTCGGCCGGGATGAGGGCGTTCCCCGACGGCGGGTTGACTTGTGAGGTTGGGAAGTTCTGGGTACTAATGTCTTTACGATCGTGGATTCTGGGTGAATTGGAGGCTCTTGAGGACTCTTGAGTTTGCTCATTATGAGAGCAACAGTGAATGTACTTCATTTTCTCAGTCAGAGTCAGCTGCGTCTTAACTGCTGGTGTAATTATACCTTGAAAAGGCTGGACAAACAGTCTTGTGTTCATTATCCCATCCCATTGTAAATTAGGGAAGGTATAGTCTACTCTAGGATTCCTTCACTGCTGCCTTGATCATTTGAGGACGCGCTCGATGAATTCTAGTCTCGGTCTGATTATTGTTGCGATTTTCAAAATTCGAATGTTTCATGGAGGTCTACTGGATAGGAGGGAAGAGTTGCAGACGAACCTGCCCGCGTCATCCCTCACTATAGAAATCTCTATATTTGATGAGAAAGATATGGAAAATAGTCAACTATGACAGAAGAGGTGTGTACTAGAAGCCTGACGTCTAAAGCACCGCCATCGATCAAATTCAGATTCTCTCCTCGTGGACAGAAATGTAGAACAGTTCGGCTCGCGATGAGACTGACTGAGAGGCAACAAGTGATTGACCGACTTTGAACACAACGAGCTGTACTCTCGAAGCTCTCAGCAAGACGACCGGAGAGTTGAGCTACGGATACGATGGATATGAATCATCTACCCGCAATAACGCGTCTCAGGTCGTAAAAAGCCGCAAGTACCCTCAACTTTCATGGCTCTCCATAAGCCGATAATTAGGTGGACCAAATAGGATGCCGGCCAACACACGACTGGCCGCCTGCTTAGAGCCGCTGTAGCTATTGTAACCACCAAATGCTTTCCAAAGCGTATCTTGTGAGGTACAAATGAGAAATAAATAGTGATAAATAGGAATAGCAGTAGTGGAGCAAAGGTATTGAACGGCAAACTGTCGTGTCAGCCATCCTCTCACACATCACCACAACACCATATCTGGGATGGCCACGTACATCTCCAAGTCACAAAAGATATGGGCAACTTAAAGCACATAGAGATAACACATACCAGTCTCATGCTTTCCATCGCCAACTTACGGTAGAACGGTTCAGCCCATACGATCCACCCCATCACGCCCACGACAGCTCCAAACCAAAAGGCCTCATCTACCTTACCCTGCCTTCTCCTGGACGCAGTCATTCTCAGAAGGAAGCACAAGCTCACAATGTACTCCCATCACTGACCTAGACCGGCGTCTAACCGGGCCTGCCACTCACCGCGCAGATTCTTCCTCATCCCATCTAAAAGACGTTGTCACAAGTCTGTGTTCCTGGGAGGATCAATTCCATCGTGGCCGGAATAAGATTGATGGAAGAAAGCTTTGAGGAAAGATTGAACCAGAAACAAAGTGGAAACATTGCAATTCCATCCGTGCTGCATGCTCACAATTTAACGCAGTTTCGTATGTGACGAGGTGACGGCAGACTCTAGTCTGAGAATTCTCGACGTGGCATCTCAAGAGAACTATACACGCTTCTTACCTTGCACTCGCAAAAGACACCATCCAGGCCACTCACAATTCTACAAGCCTGTAAAGGAGCACAGCAAAAGGCCACGGAGACTACCAGGCATGCAATGCAACCACAACAGCAGTCGAATCATCTACAGACCCATGCAGGACAGAACACCATGATTCGCCGATCCAAACCCCGCCAGATGCGGGCAGATAACCGACGTCCGCTCCGCAGCCCAGCGGCGGACGCGACAAGCGCACCTCTGACCTTTCACCTCTCTCGGTCAGCGCCCATCGGGCCAGATTAATAAACCATGTCATGGCGGAAACAACGCAAGTAACGCACGCTACCCGCGGCACGTTGCGGATAAATTGAAATCAGAGCCGTGAGGAGCGGATGATCGCACAGAATACGGACCGCAATCAGAGATATGAAGACAAAAAACCCCATCAAGGCTGGAACAGGCAATCCCGTGCAGTTTCGTGGGGGTATTGAGTTCGTGATTCCCTTAGAGTCGAGACCGGAAACCCGGGCTGACTGGGGGTCGGAGAGGTGCCAGGGATGGAGGTACTTGGAAGGAACTCTACTGGCTGGGTTAATTCGAACATCCCGTTCCAGACTTGGAACCTTGACAGCCCACCCGCCGTTGCTCCTGCGGCTTGCAGCTACGATTATTCTAGGTTGGAGGGCTGACTAGATGTAGGCCTCGCTGAGTGAGGTGAGTGAGACGCGCCCGGAGACGCTCAGATCATCGTTGACTTCAGACGGTGCGGCACCGTGGAGCACCTGACGCGGGGCCCCGGTACTGAAGCTCTGCTGCGACTGCTGCAAGCTTGCTGGACCGAGGAGGAGAAACGAACACCTTTGAGTTGGGTTGACGAGTGTATAAGAAGCTTGTCGGGCCTGCCGTGCATCTCCCGCGCGGAGGAACCGGACATGTCACGATCTCCACGATTTACGGCCCAACAGATTGCTGCAGTTGACTAATCCGCGTCCCAACCGTACGACGTATTGCCGCATTGTCTACCGGACCTCGCACCATAGACGAGATTTGGCCGACGGATGAAGCGGAAGAGAACAAGACACTTCCGGCGCCAGTATTTAAGAGAGTGTCCTCCCTGTGGTCCTCTCTTCTCAAGTTGCTCAGCGGCCTCTTCACACATCACAGTCGCAACAACGGCTCTCCAACAGATAGGTGTGCATCCTTGTGTGTGCGTGTAGCAATTGTGTGCCCAGCCGTTTCCTCCATCCCGCGCTGCAGAATTACTTGGGTGTGTGCCGTGTATCGGCGCAGTGTGTTTGTTGGTGTGGACGAGCATCGGTGGTGTCCCCCCTCCCCAAATCCCCGCATTCTGTTTACCCCTCGCGCCCCGCCTCGCGACATTCTTCCCCCGACTTGGCCGAGTTCCGTCGTTTTCTCCGCCGGCTGTCGACTCTCGAGTCCAAGCCATCCCCCCCCGCTGACCGATCGGCTCTAAGCAGACGTTCCAGCTTCGCCAGGCCGACGGCCGAGTCCGCGGGACACACTTGGGTCAGCCCTCCGCCGAGCACATTTTGCCAGCAAAAACTTCACCACCTCCGCCATCGACGACGAACCCTTCAAACGCGTCCAACGAGCATCATGTGGTCCAACAAGCGTTCTTCTCCCCCCGCGCCCGGTAGCCCAACCGAGGTGGAGGCTCCTGCGCCCGTATCCTCCAGACAGAAGAACCCCGGTCGTCGCATTGCCCAGATTGTGAAGCTCAAGCCCGAGTTCATCGACAAGTACAAGGAGGTCCACGCCAACGTCTGGCCCGAGGTACTCAAGCAGATCAAGGAGTGCAACATTGTCGACTGTAGGTCATCCGCCGGTGTCAGACCCAACACGGCAGTCTGCGAATTCCGATGTGGCGCGACTTTTCAAAGCTGACTCTCAACAGACAGCATTTGGCACGAGCCCGATTCACGTATTCTGTTTGCGACCATGAAGTACGTCGGCTACGACTTTGCCGGAGACATGGAGAAGATGAAGGAGAACCCCAAGGTCCGCGAATGGTGGGCCATGACCGACGGCTGGCAAGAGTCTCTGGTTCCCGGCGCGGTGAGCAGTGAAGCAGGCGAGCCGGCGTGGTGGAAGCCTGTCGAGGAAGTGTTCTACACGCCTTGAGAGAGAGAAGTTTGGTGGGATGAGGGGATCGAGTGTATTGCATTATTAGTCAACGACCAGCCGAATGATGAGCGTTTCGTTTTGATCGCTTTCGGTACCCTTGTCCGCCTCGTGCTGCCAGATGCACCAGACACATGGTTTCGCTGCAAGTATGCCCGATTGGTGACCCGGCCGAGCGTCCGTCTTGATCATTTGAAACCACCAAACAAACCTCCAAAGACGCCGCCGGATCCTCCGCCACCTCCGCGCTGGCCGTGCCGCCGAGCCTCAGACCTGATCCACTCTTCGAGGAAAGCGCGGTCTGTCAGCTTCTTGGCGTCGTGAACTTTGGTCTGTATCTGGGCCTCCTGATTGTCGAAGCTTAGCAGAGTCGGGATGGAGGTAATCATGTAGGTCATGCCCAGTCCTCCGCTCATGACGTCGGGAGAGTCGAATTCGACGGTGCAATAACCAACGCCGCCCTCGGCTTCACCGACACCAGACTCTACGATGGATTGTATTAGAGGGGCAACGACTCGACATGTCCCGCACCAAGACGTGGTCCACAGCGTTATCAGTGGTGTGCGAGAAGAGGAAGAGAGAAGTTGGTAGGTGTGGAAGTCGTCAGGACGGCGAACACTGGCACCCGAAACAGAGGTTAGCGGGCGGGTGCTTTCGAGAGAGGCAGGCCAGTGCAAGGATTGGGTTGGGGGGTTTGGAGACTCTGCGGCGGCCCACTTACGATGCGTAGATCTGGTTTTTGGCCGGGCTGGTACGAGACGTGGAGAAGTGGGCAGCGGCGGCAGAGATGAATTGCTTGGGGGGTGGCATACGGACGCCATTGGCGAGGTTGGTGTTGCAGCCCCGGAAAGCGGTGCGGGCGGTATGTCTTAGTAGTTGCATGGTGATTCTGCTGCAGGATACGGAGTATGGTGAATATCGGTTGTTTGGTTACTTTGATCTGTTCAGATGCCAAGGATATATGCAGCGTGCTGCCGACTGACGTCGTTGAAGATGATCCCGTGATGTGTCGTGATGCGAGTCGTACCGCTGAGATGCGATGAAATTCTTGGACAAGAAGGAGTGGAGGGCTGCAGGCGGTAGCTGTTGGAGTACCTGTGATATGGGGCAAGCTAAGAAAGATATCTTTGGATCAAGTGGTTCGATATAGTACAGGGTAGTGGATGGATGGTTATGTAGCGTCAACGGTTTTCCGAGCAGCTGGACAGCTTAGTCGAGGCTTAAGATACCAGGTAGGGAGGGAACGGTGTAGGTAGTATTACTTAAGGTAAGGTAGGTAGGTAGCTGTCGTTGTCAATGACGGGAAAATCCGACGTTCATCTGGAGGTTCGGTAGCAATCGAAATAGACAGCAGGCGCACCTTCCTTCCTGACATGCGCGCCGTCACGCTTAAACCACGGCAGGCTCCATTGGGGAAGGCGGCGTAGGAATATATGGGGCCAGATATCGGAGCGTGAGCGCGGCACGATGACGTTGAGGCTGCATGACATAAGCAAGATTCCGCAGGGGTCCACCTCAGGCTTCAGGGAAGCACAGGGCAGGCATGGCAGGGAAGGAGTCAAGGACACCAACGGCAAGTGCGGTAAGGTAAGGTAGGTGCAGCCTGGGCAGGTGCATCCCGTGTTACTGCACACCGGGCGCCCAGACACGGCGCCTACTGTCTTTGTCTTGAGCTTCGCACTCTGACTCTGCCCAGATTTGCCAGGTACGGAGTACACCGCAAAGTAAGGAAAGTACTTTGTAGCCTGTACTGCTTGTTGGGCGACAGAAGGTTCCCAATTAATTGTTCCTTGTCTTATTTTCCGTCCACCACCACTCAGCCGCATTTTAATCGCGGCGCAAGACAACGACAACACAGCGACGAGACTATACATCAGACACACGCGCTTTATCCAACCTTTCTCCATGCGACGGGCAGTCCGCAGAATAACACACGAGCCCATCCCTCCATCACGAATCTCACCATGCCATGGGGTCGGTCTCACTTTTGGGGGGGGAACAAGAAAGCTCCATTGCATCCGAGCCCGAGGTCAGCAGAGACGAGCAAAATATGCAGATGGTGCCCTGATGGTGGTGGTCTGGCACTGCTCGGGTTGCTCCGAGACCCCAAGACATCAACGAATACCTACACTACCTGCCAAACACATACTCTCAACTTTCGGTGACTGGACGAAGGAGGTCTATCCGTACTATCAACAACGATGGAGTTACCCATCACACGCACAGCACTGAATGATGGAATTTGGATTATTGGATATTCCTTGGATGATGGATCTGGTGTCACCGCCTTCGCCACCATCCTCGACCGCTGATTCACATGGTCCAAGTGGAGAAAATGCGCCCAGCACCTGGAAGTCTCCCTGACTCCCTCAGTCCCTGTCACCCACCCAGTCACCCACGGACTCGAGCAAGGGATTTTAGCCTCGCTTTTAGGGGTCCTGCAATCCGGGGCCAGCATGCAGACGCGTATTGGCTGTAGGCGGTATTTGGAGTTGGACATGTGGCCCTTTTTCCTCACCTCCTTTGTCGACCAAGGCTATCGCCGCCATCCTCCAGTCTTCAAGTGCCTCTCAAGCGACCCTCCGCAGGCTTTCTGCTGCATGTTGCCTGGTGCCAATACTACAAAGGTGGAAAAAGTACGGATACGTACAACCTGCAGTCTGCCAGGACTGAGGAGAGACACCGCCGCCTTCGCCGCCAGCGCCGCATCCATTCCTGAATCCTTGATCGATCATCGCACTTCAGGCGCGCAGTACCCCCGTCGCACGCACCCGCCAACGTCGAGTCACCTGCCAATCTGTCTAGGGGCCGCGTCGAGTCTATCCAGTGGATGAAGGGCCATCTCGAGACTTGACCCCTCCAGTTGCTCAAGAATTCCCCACGGAACCCGCCCGACGCGACGCACCTGGCACCCACAAACAGAAAACCCCACCAGCTGATTCTGCAAGCCTGCAAGCTACTACGACTGCGTACGAATACGGTCCTATTGGTACTTTATTACGGATACCTTGCCATACCGCCGATGCTGCTGCTGATGCTGTTGCTGCTGCTGGGCATGAATTGCATCTCGTCTTCCTTGCCTCCTGTGCGCGGTGCTTGACTCGGTGGCCGGCCAATCCTGACAACCAAGCGCCGATATCTCATTTCATCCCATGTCCCATTCCCCCAGGCTTGCGACTTGCGGTTTGCCAGGGCATGATAACATTGCGTCCCTCTTCATACCAACATAAAGCTCGAGGTTCATCCTTGATCCCATGGTCGCCTGCCCCTACGTGAGACGCAGCCCCCCCTCGCTCTCTTAATCACAATCAAACGGCGCGTTACCAGTCTGACGCCATCGTTCTGCACGGACCTGGATAGTTTCTCCTCTCTCTCTATCTCCCACTGCGCAGTGCGCGCAGCCCATCATCTGCCATCGAGGTTGGCCTCGTTGTTGACATCCCAAACGTTATTTCCATCGACATCTTCGTTGCGCCGACACCTCTTCTACCCCATATCTCCCACTTATCCCCCTCCTCTCCTCCATCCAAGGTCTCGTTCTAGAGTTGTCGCTCTTCACCGCCTCCGCATGCATCGTCTAGCACCGGCGTAGGGGCTTTCCAGAAGAATTTGTGTTTCTCTCGAAAGCGCATAGTCGTACTGCCTCGGCATCTGCCTTCATCCGGCTCTTGGACATCTGCAACCTTATCTCATCTTTTTTGGATGCACGGTCAAACCAAGACACACTTTGCTTGACCGATTTTAGGACAAATCTTCTGTCGACCCCTCGTGCCCAACGACATCCTTTTTTTTTTCACCTGACCCTTCTCGCTCGTCCTTTCTTTGTTTTTTCTCCCTCGCCCGACAGCAACACCCGCATAGCTTGCCGTTGTAGTCGACCAAAGCGACAGCAAACAGAGTTCCTTGGCCCTGCCATTCCTGGCTGGGAAGACATCCTGTAGGCCATTTCAAAATGGCGGGTGTTCTCACGTGGAAGAGTCGCTTCGGTGGCGTCTTTGGGAACAAGAACAAATCCGACAGCGCCGAAGCCACAGATGACGAGAATACCAATATTCCAAAATGGAGTATGGGTGTTCTCAACGATCCCAAAACGATTGAAGTCCCTGGTAAGCAATATCCCCCTTTTACAGTTTACCGCCCCATGCCAAGGCCACCAAGTTGACAGCCCGCAGGTTCTGTGCTTCTCCTCGCTGCGCATCGCAACGAGCCACTCGGCTTACGCAACGCGCCTGCAAGGACTTCCCACTCATCCATCCCCACTGGTTTCCCGGAGCCGGTAGACACACCAACCGGCCGCCAATCTCCGGCCAACGCGGCCCCACCTGAGCCCGATGCAAAGACGACCAAGGACGGAATCATCCTCAACCCCCAGCCCGAAGAGTCTGCAAATGACCCTCTCAACTGGCCTTCATGGCGCCGCGATTGCGCTCTCTTGTCTCTTGGTTTCTACTGCATGGTTGGTGGTGGCATGACTCCCTTGCTTGCCGCCGGCTTCACCAACGTCGCCGAAGATTACCACATCGAGACCGAGACAGTCTCCCTGACGACCGGTCTGTACATGATGGGCATGGGTCTCGGCTCCGTCATCTTCTCTCCCACGGCTATTTTGTACGGAAAGAGGCCCGTCTACCTCTTCAGCTCCATCATCTTCATCCTCAGCTCTGTGTGGGCAGCCCTGTCACCAAACTTCACCTCTCTCATCTTGGCCAGAATCTTTCAGGGTATCGCTGTCAGTCCCGTAGAGTGTCTTCCCTCGGCTACGATTGCAGAAATCTTCTTCCTTCATGAGAGAGCATTCCGAATCGGCATCTACACACTCCTGCTGCTCGGCGGCAAGAACCTCATCCCGCTCGTCAGTGCCCTTATCATTCAAGGTCTTGGATGGCGTTGGACCTTCTGGTAAGCAGTCAACACGTACGGATTACACAAGACTTCATTGCTGATATGTTGACAGGATTGTTGCCATGATTGTTGCCTTTTGTGGCGTGCTCCTGTTTCTATTTGTCCCAGAGACTTTCTGGGACCGGACACCGCTCCCCAAGTCACGAAAGCCGTCTCGCAGACCAAGCTTTACTCGCCGATTTTCATCACGCCATCACGTTCCCCAGGTCCACAACGCTCATGAAGATGCCGTTGTAGCTCCCACAAGTCCTGCACCACAGTCGCCACACGTTGCCTCGCATCCGCACAAGGACCTTCACGTTGGATTCGCACCAGACCCCAACGAGAAACAGGATGATAGCATCGACAAGCAGGTGAAAGACGCCAAGGATGAGACGCCGCACTCTTCCAATCCGGTGCCCGCCTCGCGGACTTCTGGTGCGTCCGGCACACCCACCTCCGGATCGGATTACTTCCACAACGCCCCCGCCGTCGAAAGCGAAAAGTTCAAGATGCAAGCTTCTGACGTCAACTCGCCGCCAAAGGCCCTGGCCTACACCCACACCCTCCGTCACCAACCGGCGAAATCCTTCGCCGAGCAGCTCAAGCCTTGGAACGGCCGTCTGAACCACGACAGCTGGTTCAAGGTCATGCTCCGGCCTTTTGTCCTCTTCGCCTACCCCGCCGTGTTGTGGTCTGCCGCAGTCTACTCCCTCTCCGTCGGCTGGCTCATCGTCGTCTCCGAATCGGTCGCCTTGATCTACCGTAACCGCGCGTCGTACAACTTTGACGCCCTGCAGACGGGTCTCGTCTACCTCTCCCCCTTCATCGGTGGCATTCTCGGCACCGCCGTCGCAGGGAAAGTGAGCGACATCATCGTCAAGGCCATGGCCCGCCGCAACGGCGGCCTCTACGAGCCAGAGTTCCGCCTCGTCATGGCCGCGCCGGTGCTCGTGACCACCGTCATCGGCCTCATGGGCTTCGGCTGGTCCGCGCAGGAGCGCGACCACTGGATCGTGCCGACCATCTTCTTCGGTCTTATCTCATTTGGCTGCACGCTGGGGTCCACGACGTCCATTACCTTTTGCGTCGACAGCTACCGGCAGTACGCGGGCGAGGCGCTCGTCACGCTCAACTTTAGCAAGAATATCTTCCACGGTCTCGTGTTTAGTCTGTTCGTCACGCATTGGCTTACCTCGGACGGACCCAAGATGGTGTTTATCTGGCTGGGCGTCATTCAGCTCATTTTCCTGTTTGCCACGGTTCCCATGTTCATTTACGGGAAGCGGGCGCGCATGTGGACTGTGAGGAAGAATTTTATGGAGAAGTTTTAGAGGCGCATTGTCTGTTTTTCTCTGGTATTTTCTGCATGGAGTTGGAGTTTAGGGGATCTACACTTGCATTGCATCTACAAGTTTTATCCACCACTGGATGGGATCTCCCACTGAGTCGGGTAGCATGTTTCATGTGGGACTGAGGCCCAGGTATGCATTTTTGGATGGATTGGGTTTTGACGACTTTTGCATTTTTTTCCCACCTTGAAACCGGGGCTCATATATGGCCTTTGTTTGTCAACATCTGTTCTCATGATACCTTTAGAGTTTATATGACCTAGAACAAGTTCCAGAAGAAATCAATCGTATCTAGATGAAGTCATTTTCCTGACATTTTGAAGGTTGAGTGCCGTGGAAACTTCACTTCTGTGATATGGGCTCTGCTGAGGCATCCCATCGCCGATGAGTTTGCATCTGAGTTGGCTGCGGATTGAGAGTGTCGTCGAGCTGAGTCGTAGTCGCTGATGAACGTGAGGTCCTTGCATATTTGCTTCGAGTTCTTATGCGTTACTTTGAACGACACTCAAATGTTCCCCCCCGTCACCTTTCGACACAGTATCTTACATCTCATTGTCACACTGAGGCGAGTGGTGCGTAATGTATGAAGAGGGAACAGTCACGCGGCACCACACGGAGAAGACTGCGTTTGGAAGAATGGATGGGAGAGCAAAACTGACTTTTCTTTCCCCCCCTTTGTTGGGGAAAGAATGATAGACGGTGTAGATCTACCGTGAAAAAAGTGAAGAAGAATACCAAGCATTGCGAGAACAAGCAAAATCTGACTGTCCAGACCCTATC
>JFBX01000882.1:51386-81911 GCA_001563135.1 Colletotrichum simmondsii
GCGTGTCGCTTCTGACCTGAATATTTGGATTGACCACACGCCAAGACGCAGCTTGACGTCCGGGTTGCTACCTTGATGAAGTGGCTGGAGGAAGTGGAATCAATCTGGGCTGAGAGGTCTTGTTCAAGGGAGCTTTTTCCCGCAGGGTGCCAATCGACATTTATGTCTTCTCTTGGGGACCTGTATTAGAGTAGACGATCGAGGCTTGATCGGTGGGCGAAAGTACGAGGACTGTGTGGTGGGACGCTCTCTTGTTGAGATTATACTATCGGACGTCTTTGGACAAAACATCAAGGGATTTGCCTAGAACTGATTGTGATTCATCTGATGAGTCTCAATCGTCAAAGTTCATAGGTGAAAGCTGGATACTCGAACTATTTCTTCTTAAGGCCGTGTGCCCTACCTAGTTGATCTGTGACAGAACCTACCACTAAATCCAGACGAACTCTGATCATTTCAAGCATTGGAAAAGCGTTGGTAAACACGCCAGCAGGGCAAGGTCTTTCGACACGAAGCCCGATACCATTGCATTCATCTGCGTAGTGATAGATGGATGGAGGAAGAAATGGGCCAGGGCCATCTTTCCCTCAGAAATGGGAGTCGGTGGGTGGAAGGATCGTTTGCAACGACCCGGACCCCCTTCTGTATTTCCTCTTCCCTGCTGATATCCCAAAGTAAGATACTTCAATGAGGTCTCCTCAATTTTACACTACCATTCGTGCTACCAAAGGCTTTCCCCCTCCTTTCTTTGCAGATTTCTCGCCCCAAAGATGACTAGCCACCTGATTACCGTAACGGGACCCTCCCTCCTCGACAGGCTCGTCAATTTTCGACCACTTCCCGTATACCCCACGAACTCCGCAAGAAGGAGAGTGTCTCGGCCGAGTCGAAATGTCGCGTTAGTCCATATTCCCGACCGCTTAGTCAAACGACCAGTCTCAGATTACCGGGACATTGCCACCACACTTTGTCGCGACTTTTCCAATGCCATGTGGCAACCAATTCTGGATCACTTGGCTCCGACGATGAATCCGCTTCGCCATGTTCTCACCGAACACGATGGAGGAAGTGCGGGAGAAATGCATCTTTTTGATGCTGTTGATCGCTTGCTGGACTGCGCCTTGGGCTCAGCCGCAATGCAAGGCCCGGCCTCTCACGGAGCGGCACACTTCTCCGTCCCCATTATCCAAACCTGGGCCGAGGCATCCTTGTCCGATACCAATGCCGCTCAGCGACTGGGATTACGGGCCGATCGGATTTATGCCCGAGCCCTTAAGCGACTCCCCACCGATCCTGCCCCCATTCCCGACCTTAACCCTGGCAATGGCTTCGCGCCAAGTCGCTGCTTCATGGTGTGTGAGTTGAAGGCCCATCATGCCTTGGATCCATCTACCCTCGTCACATTCGACACCGACGCGATTACCACTCGATCCCGAGTGAGAAAGAGGAAACGTGGAGCCGGCCGGAACATCGTCTAGAATACGCTGTCACAAGCCTCGCCTCCCGAGTGCCCGGCCAATTGGGACAAGCATGACTGGTGGCTCGTTCAACAGGCTTCGGCCTATGCTTGCTTGTACCGAACAAGGTACGTTGTGCTTTTCTGCTGGGGAAAGCTTTACCTATTCCACTTCAAGGACCTCGACCTACCTGTTGGTGTCTCCATATCAACGGCTTGGGAGAACGGGGTCGGCATTAACTGCGATTTTACGTGTATTGAGAATACCGGCGAAATGGTCGCCGCCCTGTTTGGTTTTGCGATTGAGGCGTACAACAACACGCCCAGGGACCATGTAGATGGTCCTTGAAGACCTTGAAGTGTCCTTGCCGTCTTCCTATTCTTTATAGAATATACCGTGAGAGGTGGTGAATAAGTATATGGTAGGTACTGAAGCATACCTTAGCTACACAATCATCACAGAGTTTGACGCATGCCGCAAACCTGCAAAAAGTGAGACTCGCCCATTGATGCGCCGAGGGGGAATCGAACCCCCGGCTCCCCGACGCTGCTGGATGGCAACGGAGAATTTTACCACTAAACCATCGGCGCGATTCGCTTTATCGAGTCTCCTATAGATGTCTGTCTGCGAAGCCAGGGTAGATTCATGTTAGGGCTTGTGGATGTATCTTGATGAGAAACCAGACGTCAAAAGGTAATTTTGCATTTTTGTGAGTCGCTGAAGTCTCCGATGGGTCCGCCGGACCCCACCACGCCCACCAGGAAGGTGGGGTCGTTACGGACCTGTAGTGCAACCCTGTGGGACCCGCTTCGGCGTTTGTGGGTCACGTCCCACCCGGGGCGCTGCAACACTAACACCACCTCAATTGGTGCTCCGATTGCCCGTGCTTGACTTTAATCTGACATCCTCCGTCCGACGAGGTATCAACGCGCCACCATTTCGAAGTGACCCTTATATTACTAGAGACATGCCCTGTGTCCAGTGCCCAGTTCTACAGCTGGATATGCAATCTGTGTTTTTGTTTCTTTTTCTTTTTGCCATGGCGTTTCGAGTGATCATGCCATCAAATCACCATTCACTCCGCCAGCTCTAGAAAGCTTCGCCTCGGCCTCATCTCGCATGCGCCGGTGGTCGTGGGGGAAAATGAGGTTACACGATGAGATCTCCCGCCTCGATCCCGCCGCTGTCCGGTAATTTGGGTCGAGTCCCATAACACAAGGCTCCTCGCGCATGCGTATATTGAGGCTCGGCGGGAACTAAAGTCAGGCTTCATCTCCCGTCACGTCGAGGATCGACGACCATCATTTCTACACTTGTTGCTATTCAGCCCATTGTACCTGCCTGACACGCATGATGGAGCTAGACCTCTTTCCGGTGTGTCATAATCACCTCCCCCAAGGTACTCGCCCACGATGTAGTATAGGAATCTTACTCGTGTCGCGTGGACCACGTAATCTTGTAGAGAAGGTCAAGAAAGTAGACGTGTCGTAGATCGCTGTGTTCCATCGCCAAGCTCAATCCTCCGGTAAAAGGCTTGCATCCTCATTATCACATCTCACATGCATCGCTTGGTCTCGTGTCAAAGTTATTGCTCAGGCGAACATGTCTTTTATTCGCGTTTCCTCAAAATCCGTCTGGTGTCGCGATTCCAAGCCGTCCCATATAGTCCACCGGGGATTTCTCAATCCAGCACTCCTTCCCAAACCCTTCGTCTATCCCAAGCCGGAACCCGAAAGAAACAGAAAGTCCAAGAAGACCCGCCAAGAAGAGAAGACTGTCCAACCCAAGAGTGTCGAGTGTGCCCAGTGTCCGTGTATGTAGTGCTTCCTTAGAAGCCAAGGCCGTGCATGATGTCAGTCAGGCCGTTGTAGGTCTCCATGCTGGCTCTAGCCTGCATATCGAGAAGCTGGGTGATGGTGGTCAACTGCTCCGAGATGTCAGCGGCCACAGTGCCACCATTGTCGGAGCTGTCCTCCTCAGAGCCCTGCTGGCCAGGGCTGGTGGTGCCAGTGGTGCTCTTCTGAGCAGTGGCAGTCGAGGCGTTGGCCTGCTCGACGCTCCGGAGGAACGCCTTGTCATGGTAGCGCTCGGCAAAGCGCTTGACAGGCTGGCCCATGTACTCAATGTTGCGTGCAGTACTATTATTCATCATTAGTATGTATTCCTTCCCCGGGGATGCGGCTTCACACGTGAAGCCGCATGAGAAAATGGAGGGTGAGTAAGAATGAGGTAAACTATAGATCCTTCCCCAGGGATGCGGTTTCACACGTGAAGCCGCATGAGAAAATGGAGCTTAAGGGGGATAAGCGAAACGAGGGAAATTGCAGACCGTGAGAGAGCCACGGCTGAAGGATAAGGGTGATAAGCAAAAATAAGGGAAACTGCAGACCGTGAGAGAGTCACGGCTGATAGAAGCTAAAGAGCTGGAGTGGTGAACAGAAACGAGAGGAAGTAGAGATAACAAGAGGATGCGGTTCCACTCGTAAAGCCGCATAAGAAAATGAAGAACAAGAGCAGTAAGCAGAAATGACAGGAATTGAAAACAATGGAAAGGGCAAAATTGACAAAAGGTAAGGTGATGATGAGACAACAAACAGCACTGCTTACCGGTTCGCAACGAGCTTGTTGAGGGCGTCAGACAGCATCTTGACCTTGGCATCACGGTCGCGCTCGTAGATGTAGTCGGACATACTGGCGCGCTTGATGCAGGTGGTGCGGAAGGCGCGGTACTCAGAGAAGACCTTGGACTTGAGGGCTCTCTGCTCGGGAGTCTGGTTGGCGAGGTAGTGTCGAGTGCGCTGGGTGTTGGGGTTGGTCGAGTACTCGCCTCCCTTGCGGCGCGCGTCACCGTTTTCACCAGCCATTGTGAATGTCGGTATTGGGTGGTTTGATTGATTGAAGGGGATTGTTGGTGATTTTTGATTGTTTGGGGTCCGAGAAGTGAGGTATTCTCGAAGATGGATTGTTGTGTGGGTGAAGAAGTGGAAGTGGTGGGTGGAGGAGAGAAGAAGGGAACAAATAGGTTGACCGGCGGGCGGAATAAATCTGGCGGGTCACTCAGGCAGTGAGTGAGAAATTCAAAAGGAAAGTGCAGAAGGAAGTAGAAGGAAGGAGAGATCGACTGCCAAAAGGGGATATGAAAGGGTGGGATGTGAATAGTTGCACGTGTATGGGCGGTGAGTGAAGCCTCAAGATGTTGTTTTTCGCTACTCAGAAAAAAGATGGTCATGTGATGGTAATATTCTCAAAGAAAGCCCTCCTGAGAAATAATCGACCCCTTCCTTCCAATATAGCCCCTAAATATGGTAGGTATCTTGCGATTCCCAGACCATCTGAAGCTATGAGGTCGTCACTAGGGCCTTTCACCAAGAGCCAGGCTCAACAAGGCGTCCCTACAACCACTGGAATTATCTCAAGAGATATTATTGAAAAGATCATTACAGCAATGTAGACGAGGCCACCTGTCAGATGGATCTTAGCATCATTTGGTTGAGCCTTAACCGATTTCATGAGGCAGCCCATCATTGCTGAGCGATACGTTTCTGAGGATGATGAGACCTTGCCCTCTTTCCACTCATAGAACAAAACCAATGTCCCAATACTTGGAGTCCAGTTCTGAGCTGCTTCTGAATCTTATCGCTCATGTGAGTTAGTGTTCATAAGACTAAATTCTGACGATGTCGACAAGTCATTCAAGCTGGCCTCCTACTACCCTTTTGTATCAAAGTCCTTTTTATGTACGTAGAGAAACATATTTTGTCTAAAAGATGTTGATCATAACGATAATAGCGGTAGAACTGCTTGTCGCATGTGTTGAGCGGAAATCAATATTATCACCCACTTGCCTGCGTATCTGACTGATGCCTCTGAATATTCCACGCTGAAAGTGAACTATCACCTCGAGGGAATTTGACATGTTCCTCTCGCAGCTTGTCTGGGATATGCTGACTTTTCCTCAAGAAAGGCAGGAGCACGCAAAAACTTTGGAATCCGCCCAATCGACGAATCACCATCGTCTCGCAGGACCGCCTTGTTTCAGCAGACCGACAGATGACAAAGTGCTTCCTCGCGAGGAGGGTGAAGCTTCACATACGGGACGTAATCAACACATAGGATCGCCCAAATACTACGAGGTCATTGAGAGCTCTTCTCCTCCCTTTTATTCTTCTTTAGAGTCATGAGCGACGCTCTAAGACAGCCTCTAGAAATCTGACTTTCCATCGCCACGCCTAACGATCCCGAACCGAGTCACGCGCCATGAGAACGCCCTCCAAACACCCACTCTAACCCAGACCTAAAACCTTCCCTCCGTCTTCACCCCCCAAGAACCCACCTCAACCCACAAACCATCTCCTCCTCCGCCTCAACAGCCCTCGCCAACCAAGGCGCCTTCAACCAAAACGTATGAGGCCACCCCTTCACAACCTCAACCCTCACCTCGACACCCGCCCCCGCAAGCGCCATCGCATAACAAACACCGTCAGAGTACAGCGTATCATTACTACAAACCTGCACCCACGTCCTCGGCAGCGCAGCCAGCGTCTCCGTCCCGGCCTCAAGCGGCATCCTCTCCAGCCCGTCGCGCGGGACAGCGCGCGAGAAGACGCCCAACAGACTCGTGACGAAGGATGGCGAGGTGGAGGAGGTATACGCGTGTCGCAAGGAGGGAGGCACGTAGTCCAGAGAGCTCCCGCCGTCGCTGGTGACTGGACAGCGCAAGAGGACGCCGTGGAGGGATCCGCGGGGCTCGGCTTGCGAGACGGCGGCGGCGAGCTGGCCGCCGCTGGAGGAGCCGACGACGATGAGTTTGGTTGCGGGGGACGGGTGGAGGGAGCGGATGTAGTGGAAGGCGTCGAGAGAGTCGGAGACGCAGGTTGAGGCCGGGGACGAGGGCATGAGTCTGTATCCTACCGAGTACACCGTTGCACCTTTCAAGTCCTTGGCGATGCGTCTGCACGATAGCTCTTCGCTGTCTGCCTCGCCGACGTAGAGTCCGCCGCCGTGGTAGTAGATTACGACGATCTCGTCGACGGTGGGGTTATTATAGGTGTCGTCGGAGAAGCGGAGGATCGGGATGGCGAATTGGTCTAGGCTCGAGGGGGTCGTGAGAGGCTGGGTAATGATGCTCGATAGGTGGTGGTATGGTGCGCCGGGGGCGAGCATGCGGGCGTTGAGCTGTCTGCTTTCTTCTGCATAGACAGGCTGGCGGTCGAGGGGTGATGCGTACGTCTTCTTTGGGCCTTTGGCTTTTGCTTCTTCCTCGTAGGCTAGCCAGGCGGGATCTAAGAGAGGTGCCTCGTTGAGGATGAGATGGTTTAGTGAGGTCATGTTAAGTGAGTGAGACGCTTGTGATCAACTAAGGACAGTAAGATTGAATCGATCAAATTTAACAAATTCGATAATGAGAGGCTTCGTAGCGGAGGTCACGACATTTGTACGCGGCTTCGGTGTTGAGATGCTTTGTGAGATGAGGTTAGACTCAAGGCCCGATAGTGGGGAAGTCGGGGCTTCCGGGCTGTTGTTGTCGCGACGAGATCCCGTTTATCCGGCCGTCGTTCCCGGGAGCTGGGCAGGTCGGGTGTGAGCTCAGCCCCGAGAACCAAATCATGACATGTCAAAATCTCGGTACCCCACCGTGTGCTTCCGAAGTGACCGGATTCAGAGCATATTGCTGGACGAGCCGTGCGGACGGTCACGCTGTTGGACTTGGCGGCTCGGTGAACGGCCACCACTGCGGTTAGCGCCGAGGAGACAAACTCCGAACCGGAAAAATTCAACCGAACATCAGCATCCTTCAAACCGGCTCTGCAGAGTTGGCCGCGCAGAATGAACGAATACATCATAAGATGGGCAGAGCGCTTGGTACAGCAGGTCGATATTAATGTCCACTGGGTTGATTCCCTCCCCTCGGACCGATCGCCTATCTACAATGCTAGAGTACACAAAGGGAATCGAAGAACGAACGCGTCTATAGCACGGAAAGATCGCCGAACTTCTCCTGTAGAGGGTATTAGCATGCCGAATCATATCGGGGTGGTGTTTTGACCGTACCTTGTATCCCGGAACGGTCCAGCGGCCCTTGGAGACGAGCTGGGAGGTCTTCTCGTCGATTGAGGGCTCGGCGGCGGCGACATCGTCCTGTAGTCATAATAAGCATCCGGCCATCCGCGTCCTCCACGTATTCCGGCGGCACGTACGACAGTGAGGTCCTCGAAGGGGCGAGCGGACTCAATGTTGGTCAGGGTCTTCTCGAGGTCCTTGAGCTCGAGGTCGACCTTCTGCTTGGTGGCCTCGGCGTTCTTGACGGCCTCGACCTCGAAGGCCTCGATGGCCTTGATCTGGCGGGAGACATCGTAGGTGGCGGGCTTGAAGGCGGAGAAGCGCTTCTCGATCTCGTCGACGACGGCCTGGTTCTTGAGGACGGAACGGTACTGAGCGAAGTCGACGGTCGTGGGGAGCTCCGACAGCTGCTGGACCCTACGGCGGGCGTTCTCGTTGCGCTGCTTGAAAGCCTGGAGGGAGGCGGCGGTCTGGCCCTTGAGGCCGAGGGAGGTGGTAACCTTGGCCCAGTCGAGCTTGAGAGCTGCGCTTCGCTATTGCAGGACAAGGAGAGAAATTAGCTCAGGTGCTCCAGCTTTAAGGGAGCGAATGCGCGGGTGCGCGACCCAATTGGCGACATCGGCGGCGATTGCATCAATCGGCGACGAGAGACGAGCGGATTTCGATGGGATACACGTACTGCGGCCATTTTGGAGGATTTGTTGAGTGTTCGGGGGAGTGGAGAGGGAGTTGCGTCGTCGTGAGGTTGATGATTGACTTTGCCGACCGGAGAGCAGAGAAAGAGCCGGGATGAAATGTGTCACGCGGATAGTCACGTGGTCCTTCTCCGGCCGAATGAACTGGGGTGTGGTTGGCTGCACGGGAACGAACGGTTCAATGGTGGGGCAGAGCTCCCGGCTTTTGCGAATTCGGTCTGAGCCAATTCCCGCCAGATTGAGGGGTAGCTGTAGATTCAACCAGACGAGGCTGGTCTACAAAGGTATTTCGGTCAGGAGTCGCCAATCACACATCACGTATGTCATAAGCGCGATATCCAGAGTGCAAGAAAGCGCCGATTATCATGACCTCTCATTGCGAAAGAGACTTTTTGGAGTCAACTCCCTGGGAATTGTACATGCCAACCCGTTCCGTCCTTTTTGCTGTGTCGAGATTTTGAGAAACTACCTTTGACCGGGGCCGCCGCTAAATACTCAATGCCATAATAGAGTTGACGATATCGTTGTCGTTCTCCTTCAGGGCCTTGATAGCCTTCTTCCGGCTAACGTTGGCCTGGGTCATGACGAGCTCAATGTCCTTGTCCTCGATGCCCTCGGCATCAACCTCCTCACCATCGTCCTCCTCCTCGTCCTTCTTGGCCTCGGCGTCAGCCTCGACAGCCTTGCCGTGGCTGGAGTGGTCGTGGCCGGCGTGGTCGTGCTCACCACCAGCAGCGGCGAGCTGCTGGGCGGCGGCCTGCTGAGCAGTGGCGTTGAGGTCCTCAATCTTGGCCTCACCGAAGACGCTTGAATGCACATGTCAGTTCCCATACATCGCATGGCCCATGGTGCAGTATGCTACTTACATGTAGGTGTTGCTGTTGGGGGACTTGTAGACCTCGGGGCTGTTGATGACGAAGAGGATCTGGGACGTGGGTCAGCCTTGTTCAATATGCCCCCCCCGCATTGCGCCGTGCGTGCCACCACCACCACCAACAACAGCCACGCCATATCATGCCAGGCAACTCACGTTCTTGGGGCGGCGGAGAGTGACGCGGGTGATGCCCTGCACTCTGGTCAGGTGCAGCTTCTCGAGAGCCTTGCGGGCCTTCTTCTCGTTGCGGGAGTGGATGACGGCGGTGGAGCCGGAGGGAAGGCCCTCGGCATCCTCGCCCTCAATCTCGGAGTCGGAGCTCTCGTCCTCGTGCTCCTCGACGGAGACCTTCTTGGTCTCGTCATCGGGAAGCTCTTCAACGCGGGGGTTGGCCATATTGTCGACTGCTGAACCGAGGGAAGAAAAAAAATTGTTAGCTGCGGGGTGCTTCTGGTGTGGTGGTGGTGGTGGGAGCTAGGATCGCGCGCAGAGCTGATTTGGCGAGCTCGGATTTGGGTGTCTGTGGGAAGGGGAAATTGCCAACTTTTCGCACAAAAATTCGTCGGTGCAATCGCGGGTTCGGTGATCGGGCAATGGCGTCAAAAATTCGACAGAGGGACAGAAACACTTACCAAAGACTAGAACGAGGGATCCTTAACTCGGCGTGGGGGATTATGTTCGGTGGCTTTGTGGTTTGTAGGAAAGATCGCAGAGAAATTCTAGGGTTAGCAGCACCTACTGTGTTAAAGTGGATTAGGTAAGCAGATGACAACCGCCTGCGAGTCTGCCAACGCTCCCGACCTGAGTGGCACCCCCCCAGTTCAGGTCCCCCAGATGGGACGCGGTGCACGCCGGGCATTTTGAGCCACGGCCGCCGCCTCCTCAAGCAAATGGATGACATTCTGCCCGTCATTTCTACAAGGCTGAGGCAGAGCCTGGCCGTACATGGGCTTACTACGAAATCTGGGCTTAGCCGGGATGGATCTGCATTTCGAGAACCGACTCCTGGCCATGGCATTCACGTCAAAAATAGGCTCGTCATGAAGATTTACAGAGTCTCAAAAGGAAAACCGAAAAAAAAAGTCTTTACTCCGTGTCCCCGTCACGAGCCAACCAATCTATTTTTCTGATTGTGCCATGAATTCATTTTTGTCTCTGAATTTCCGTATTTGACGCCGGTCATCATATGATTGATGATGAATGTGACATACAGCCCTTCCAGTTACGGAGCAAAAGAGATGTGCAGCAACCCAATGCTGCAGTAATGCAGACCAAACCGGATCCCATGCTGTCACGCTCTACACCAGCCCCGTAGTCTTCAAAGTCAACCCCATAGACATCCTAATCGTGAGTCCATTACGCCGAGGCCTTGACCTTGACCAGAGCCTTGCGCTCTTCGAAACGGCGCTGCTTCTTGAGGCGGAGGACCTTGAAGCGGTCGAAGTCGCTGAGGTTCTTTCTCCGCTCGATCTGGGTGCTGCGCTTGAACCAGTTGGTCTCCTTCCACTTCTGGTCGATCTCGGACTTCTCCCAGAACTTCTTGACGGTGCCGGTACGGGCGCCACGGGGCAGGCCGGCGACGACGAGCGAGGAGAGGAGAACGTTGGAGAGAGAGACGGGCTGGCGGGGGACGGCGAGCTTGGCGTCTGAGGAGGGGCCGTCGACCAGAGCCTGCAATTTGATATCATGTTAGTCTTCCAGGTTTCCTACATCGTCCACGGAGAGCGCGCGCTCGTGCGCCCAATTTCAAAAAGCATTCGAATCGTATCGGGGGAGAGAGGAGGTGCTGTCGTAACGTACGCGCTTGTGGTCGATGATCTCGACGATAGTCGCAAGGCGGCCGGCGTAGGGGCCGTTGCCCTGGATGAGGACGACACGGCCGACCTCGACCAGTCGCCACTTAGAACCCTCGATGGTAGCGTCACCCATTTTGCTGGTCGGTCTGAAGTTGGATCGCGAAGTTAGAATCGGGGTTGCGGATTTCGTGGTGTTGCGTCTTGCTTGTCTTGGAGGGGCGCGTCAACTTACCAGACGTCGAAGATGTGCTGCTGGTGGTTAGTGGTGGATGGAGTTCGAAGTCACTTCGGCACACTTCTTTTTTTTTTCCCTGGGAGGATGGTGCGACTTAGGGCAAGTCAGAAAGCCGCAATGAGACGGATTTGCTGATTAACCGAGCCGAGTCCCTCTGTTCCCAAAACGGCTTAGTTGGGGCGGTCAGTGGCCACTCACCGCGCAGGCTCCACCGACGACAGAACTTTTTTTTCCCATTCGCATAAAGGTGCAGCTTGATGAGCTCTCCCTTTGTTTTGCTGATCTTACTCTTCATCAGCTTCGAGGTGCTCAGAATTTGGCATCTATCGGCGAAGCTGCAACAAAACAAAAGGTACGTTTGCGTCACCCGACACAACCCCCTATTGGAATGATGAGAAAAATTTGCGATTGATTTCTTTCGGTGGCTCTCTTTCGCCGGAGTGGCTATATCGTCTGAATATATGATATTCAATTCTTACATATTCTGACCTCCAAACCCAACAACACCTTTCTGTTCTTTGGAATTTCTGTCTGGATACCTTTGACTAATTCGACGTTCAGGTATGACCAGCAGTATGGACAACTTCATATTAATAAAAAAAATAACATATGTAAACGTCTACGTTCTTGAATCCTCGTGTGTTGCCCATTCCTCATTATTGGTTCGTGACCACCACCTTTCAGATTGCCTCGCATTCACCTCAGAATCATTGGGAAAGTATTTTGCGTCATGACTTTTGATATTCATCCAATGAATTCATGTATGCTGGTGCTACCCTGCCAACGCCGGACCGAAAATCATAATTGTGCTTCCCATGTCTAGTTTCCAGCCTTTTGCTTCAGGCGAAGCTCGTCCTCCTCCTGGAGCTGCTTGTCGATCTCAGCGCCCCTGGAAGGCTTGTTACCGTGCAGCTTGGCCTGATTGTCAATTAGCGCTGGCTCTTTCTTGCGCGGAGGGCTCAGGAATGCTACTTACGGGGAGTGTGGCGTCCTCCTTGCCAAGGCGGGTCTCGACGGACTCTTCCTCATCACCCTCCTTGTTCTTCTTCTCCTCAGCAGCGAGTCTGTTGGCGATGGAACGCTCATCCTCTGATTGACTGTTAACAACTGCAAAATCCCGGCCGCTGTACGAGCAACTTACTGGAGTCTGTCGCCAAGTGAGAGTGCTCCTTGCCCTCGTGGAAACGCTCGGCGTTGTTGGTCTCCTCCTCCTTGGCGTTTCTCTGATCGCCAGCCTCGTAAACGGCGCTGTTGCCAACGTTTGAGTTTCCGGACATGGTGATGGTTGTTTTGTTGGTGAGGTGGGAAATTGAGGGTATGTTTAATGCTAAAGAGCCTGGACGGTGTGTTGTTTGATGGATGATTGATGCTTGGATTGAGAAGGAGCAAAAAAGCCTTGTGTACAGCAGATGAGCTTTCTATATGAATGGGAAGGAAGCTGTCTTAGCTGCACTTGCGCAACGACCCCCCTCCGGTACATCTACGTCATGACGTCTCCAGCGCCGATTCTCAGTTTAGACGGGCAAAACTCCCTCCTACGTCATGCAATTGTCATTCTCCGCAAAAAAGCCATGACAGATCTGCTCATGCCACATGGAAAATCGGCGATGCACTTGAGGCGGAGAGTAGTTGGCGGCTCTAACTTTACGGTGCATCTTCGTTGCCAATTTCCAGCCCTGTCTTTGATGCTGAAGCTGAGTGAGCTTGAGTTCAGCCCATCGCCTGCCTCAAGTCTGGCTATCCCTGCTCCACGGTCGACAGCGAATGAGCGCGAAGGTCAAGATCGATATTGACATAGGCGCCTTTTCTTGTTCAGCTGTTGATTCTTTCAGCAAGCTTCTCATCAGCAAATAGGAGCGTTGAAGGTGAATCAGCCTGGTGCATTGAAATCTTACCCCGCCAGTACCTTCCCTGACGACCGATCTGTCACTTCCGAGTTTTACACTGTGCGGCACCCTGATCGCGTGCTGCACATCCTGTGAATCTAGATAGGTAGTGAGATCAATTGCCCTGTTGCTGCGGGAAGGCAACATGACATAGCAGAGGACCCATCGGAGCCGCGCCCCCAATCTATTCCGTTACGAGAAAAAGCCAAATCGATGCCCAAGAGGCTCCAGGCCCATCCAAATGACAGAGTGAGGGGTCCCAAGACGTGATGCTCCATCGCTGTGCCTCCTGTGGCCGGTCCCAGGTGCATGGGGCCAGGGGTCAAGCGCGGCAGGCCCCGCCAGTGCGCTAATCCGGCATTGGCGTCTAAAACTAAGCCGCCCGGCTAAATGACGTAAACCTGATAGCTCCGGAGCTCCAGAGCTCCACTACCGACTTCATCGCATCACGCTGCACGAAGCAGAGCTCACGCAAGACAAACACACCACCAAAACAGCTCCCCAACGACCTGCCACAATGTTCGGATTCGTAAGGCAGCTCAACCGTATCCGATACAGATCAATTGATTGCTGACACACACTGTAGCGCAAGACCCTCGACATCGTCACTGTCTTCCACAAGGCGAGCTCCCCTGCCTCTGTGAGGGTTGTCAACCTCCTCAAGCAGGTGTCGGCCAACGCCGCCGCCGGCGCGACTGAGGACCAGGCCAGCGACCACAGCGTTCAAACAAACCCCAAGAAGTCCCGCGCCGACTTTGAGCTCAACATCACCGAAGACCCCCCAACAGCCGACCAGGTCAAGACTATCCTGGAATACGTCGGAAAGAGCAAGATCCCATCAATCATCAAGGGTGCTTCCACTGAGCAGGATGCCCTGAAGAAGTTCCAGCAGAACGCCGAAGTTTTCCAAAGACCCGTGGTATGTGTTTCCTCCCAAAGCTCGTGGTCCTCTTCAAACCTGTGCTTCTTTAAGAGCAAATTTGGCTGACTGAGACATGCAGACTGTGGACTGGAACAATGGCAAAGCTGTCTCTGGTGAGAGTGAATCTGAGATTCTCAAGATGCTTAACGCCTTGAGCAATGAGAAGAGCTGAAAGAAGAACGCTCTCTTCAGATGTTTCAAAGCAGCTCCTTTGTCCTTGTTATCCAGATACCTGCGTCCTCCTTCCCCCAGTGGTACATTAGCTGAATGATGAATATACTATTCTCTCTTCTATATCGTCTGAAGTCCCGTCCAATGCTTCCATAAAGCTCAATTTAGCTCGTAGCTATTTCTATAGGCTGCCGTCAATCCGTTGATACCTATCAGAGGAGGCTCAAAGTCGAGTTCTGATGAGTACTATGTTCCTGCAATAGTGCTTGTTCACCCTAATGAGCAAAGCCTCACCTCATATGCAAGCATTGCTAC
The DNA here is from genome assembly GCA_001563135.1 of Colletotrichum simmondsii. Lineage (NCBI taxonomy): Eukaryota > Fungi > Ascomycota > Sordariomycetes > Glomerellales > Glomerellaceae > Colletotrichum > Colletotrichum simmondsii. Next base: position 65,798 of record JFBX01000882.1, read on the forward strand.
CTCAATTTTCCAGGACCAACGATATGCCATTCTATTACTGATCCTCAATGAGGGTGTGCTACATCAACTACATTGATTCGTTGTCGGGAACAGGTGAGCAAGACTTGTTTGTCTCCATGGACATTACGATGAGAGACCTGATGACCTTGGAAAAGATAACAGACGGTTGAAAGAAGAGAACACTGGCCCTTTTCATGTCAAGTTCCTGTGAAAGAAGGGGAAGAAGATCCCGGCTACCCACCTATACAGCAAGTCGCATCTACACATCAAGGAGTCATCGCAACAAAAGGAAGATCCAGTAGTCTCATGCGATTACCATGTGAGAGCCATATCTGGTGTCCTTACTGGAAATATAGCTACCGAGAACCGTATTGCTGCCTGAGTCCTGCATCCTCCACCTCACCAGTCTAAGGGGTGTCACTGTGAAGGCCTGAATATTTCGTTCTTCCCGTTGATGCTACTGCTGCCCTCATCTACAGGCAGGTGCACCCGCCCACGACTCCTTCCCAACAAACATCTATGGCACCTGCCCCCTTCCTTCCCACCTCTCTCCTGCTTCCAATTTTTACTTGCCTTGTGATTGTTGCCCTTCTCCCTCTCTCTTCGTCCCAAAAACAACAACACCACCCACTTCATCGCTTCTTCTCCCTTCCCACCACCAAATCAATCCCTCTCCTACTCCAAAATCGCCACCAGAAATATTCTCATTTTCTCTACCTTCATTGCCTCCGAGCCCATCACCGCAAGCCTATCATCCCGTTGCCAAACGACGTTGGATATACGCAGCTTTGCAGTATGGCTTCCAACATCCATGGAGGACCTGGCTCCTTCCAAGATCAGCGCTTCTCCATGAAAAACGGTCACGATGGTCGCGCTACGATGGCAAACTCTATGCCTACCAAGCCCTCCTCTCATTACTACCCAAACGGAATTCCCGACGGCTACAAGATGGTCGGTACCAAGGAGGGAGAGACGCCCAGACTTTACATCGAAGACAATCTTCCGATCGCCTTCTACAACCAGCCTACGAAGGAGATCAAGGCTATTTTTAGCACCAACAATGGCGAGTTTCCAACCCGCGGTCTCAGCCACGTCCTTCCCGCACGCCAGATTGATTTATGGAGCGCTGAAGAGCTCCAGGAGAGGGCCAATGCCATCCGCAAGAAGCATTGGAGCCACATGAAGTCGATGCCGCAGTTGGAGTTCTGGGAAGACCTGTATGATTATTTCGACTGCTATGACATTTACTTCCAAGGCGCGATGAACCTTTGGAATCTGATGCTTCATCTCTACCATGAAAATCAATGTCTCGTTCGCAACCTCCATCAAGAAATCGTTGCGGAAGTCGGCCACTGGTGCGACGAATGGGCTGCAAAGAGCGAGAACAAGAAGAAGCTGCTAGACTTCAAAGACTTCCAGGGCGACGTTCTCAATCTTCTGAGCTCAGAGGATCGCGTTGACCTCCAGGGACTGCCTCCCGTGAGCATGGAACTTGTCCGCAATGCTCTGAAGTTTCGGCATGATCAGGCTCTAGGCAAGCCATGGGCTCAGCCGGCCTCATACCCGCAAAACAGCCTCGGATACCAGTGGGAAGAAGGCACACTGCAACATTGGCTTGGTAAGTTGACTCTGTTACCTGCTCAAGCGCCTGACCTAACCTTGTCAGCGGGTCAACCCGTTCAAGATACTCCTAGTGGACTTGCCCCAGCATCGACCGCCCCGAACTTGACGAAGGGCAACCCCGACTCCCCGCTGTCCCAAACGAGTCCGGCTGCCAAAGCCTCTCCTCCAAAGCCATTGATCGTGAGCGGTACATCTAGGCAAATTCCAATCGACCGTCTCCATCACGATGTTGCCACGACTGTGAATCGCGTCAGCTACCTCGAGGGTACCTCAGCGGACAACCGGCAGACCTTTTCGGCAAGTCATGGCCATGGCAACGACGATTCTCGTCAGCAGCCTGGTCATTTGCTCCCCAACGTTGCGCAAACGAATCAAACTTCGATATCCAGAGGCGGAAATGCAGGTCCGGGAGGGTCCGCCTTCTACCCTCATGCTATTAGGCCTGATGGTCATCCATTCACCACGCCTTTCACTACAGGTCCACATGGTATGCCTCAGCCCTATCTTGGTCCCGTTAGCCCCCCTCATGCTCTCTCTCATGGCCCCCCTCAAGGGCACTCTCAAGGGCACTCTCATGGAACCTCTCGTGGGCCTCCTCATGGGCCTCCTCATGGACCTCCTCATGGACCCATGGAACCTCCTGCTGGTCCTGGAACTCGCCGTTACGGCCAACCCTCGCAGGTCATTCCGTCTCCTCAAAGACCTAATGACAACCGCTTCAACAACGCTGGACATTCGGCGCACATAACGGGCTCTGTTCCCGTGGGCGGCGCACAGCGTGCCCAATCTGCTGCTTTTCCTGGAGTGGCACCTGAGCCGATTTCGTTTCAGAGAAACAACGGCAAGCGGAATGCATCAACAGACCCCCATTTTGGCCAAGCAGGCGACCGCGGCTCGCAAATGGGCCATCCGCGATTTGAGACAAGATTCAATTCGCGAGCAGCGCCTAACTCGAACGGCCCATCTCATCAGCAGCAGCGCCCCCGTGGCGATTTGAAAGGATGGGAGAAGGTCCATAATGCAGACGACTCGATTCATGGGCCCGTTTTCCGTCGTTCTCCAACCAAGGAGAATCGCGCCCGTGCATTATCCCGTTCTTCCGCGTCTAGACAAACTTTCACTTGCACAAATCAACATGAAAAGCTTGGCGATAACAAATGGGCTTATGCGCATTGCGAGTGTCCTTCTTGCGAGGCTCGTGAACGATCTGTCTTCGTTCAGCTCACCTCTCATCTAATTAGAGATGACCTGTCTGAGAAGGTCCATGCTGTGATGTCTCGGTGGGGAGAGGTTGAGAAGGTCAACAGATTGGCTCTCAAGGACCAGAAAGATTACCCCAACTTCTTTGTCAGGTAAGTGGCAACATTCATCCAGGCTAGAAATTCTACTGATACCAGGTGCTCTCGTTCAGATTCAAAGATGGTTCTCGCATCACTGAGATTGTATGCGCAAAGGATATTGAGTGCCCAGAGCTTCACTGTATGCTCCAGACGCGACCTATCCACCATACGCGTTATGGAAGCTTGATGTATTCCAAGGCCAGCCGGGACGCGAATGAACAGCATAGAATCCCGAACTCGTACGAAGGGTCTCAGCAACCTCGGGCTAGCAGCCAGGCTCCATTCACCCAGAGCCAGTCCCTATCTGCTCGTATGGACTCTCGATCTCAAGCAGTCTCCTTGGAGCAGTACATGATTCCTCGTCCACCAAAATCGCAGGGCAAAGCAGTACATGGTTCTCAGTCCGAAGCGGTACCTGAAACAACTGTTCCACTGCCCACCGCAGACCAAGCCACTCTGCTGCAGGGGAAAACTGAACTGCCCAAAGACGTCAAGCCGACACAAGCCAAAACGACGGTCGATCTAGCCTTGCAACAGTCAAGTGAAGCTGAGTCGCAATCGAAGCCGCCTTCCGAGGAGGTTATTCCCGATGAGGAAAAGCCAACCAAGCATGATAGCCCTCGGATTTCCAACAGTCCATGCAAAGTAATTGTCGTCAACTTGCCAGCGACACCTCAAAAGCTGACGAAGACCTCGATGGACACTGAAGTACACGGAGAATCTGACTCGTCTGGCAAGGCTGTCTTTACTCCGGACGACAGTGAATCGGTAGCCTCTCCGGCCAAGAAGAGCTCTCCGGCTTCTATCAGTGACAAGGAAAACAAATTCTGCGCTGTTTCTGACCAGGGACCGTCCGAAGAATCTGCGAAGGTTATACCTCATGTCTCGCCTGTCCCGGAAGAGGGAAGCACAGCCCTTGAGCCTATTGCGCAAAGTCCCACATATGGCAAGGGAAAGTATAGGAAGATTTTTTCTCACAGAGATACCAGCAGTGTCGAGGTCTTCGACGTGGTGCCTCACATGCCTGGAAGAAGTAGCTCTTCCTTTCTCAAGACTTCCTTTCCTGACGAAGATGGACCTAGCGATAGCCTTCGCCTGAAGTCTGGACATGCACTGGACAGCTTGATCGATGCGGGCTTTTTCACAGGGGGTCCAATGACCACCATGACCGACGACGCTTCAAAGAAGAAGAACAAGAAAAACAAGAAAAAGAAGAAGAAGCCGGCATCGGGAAGCCAAGATGAGCCTCTGCCCATTGGTGACGCCGCTGGCGGCTCACTTCGAATGCCGAAGAATCGAAACAAGCAGCCGACTCAGCTGAATATTGCTGTACAAGAAGGTTCTGCTTCTGGAGCAGCCACCCTCCTAAAGGAGGCCCACGTATTCGACGGCGGTCTTCCATCTGCTGCGAGTACTTCACAGATGAGCTTCACCACAGCCCAGGAAAGCTGCTCTGGAAACAGCTCGCCCAAGGCCTTATCGACCCCAGCAACTCCACCGTCGGCCAGGACGCCTGAACCGAAGGTTTCGCCAGAAAGGTCCGTGATTGAGAGCGAAGCGACGGCAAAGTCAACCTTGCAACTCAATCCAAAGGCAAAGGAGTTTGTGTCGCCTGTACCGCGCCCTGCTGTTCATATAGTGAAGCTGGCGCCAATTCCATTGGTACCGATCCCAGTGAAGACCACTCAGCATCAACGCAACTTTTCTCGCAGTTCGTCGGTCACATCCCGAACTCTCACTCCAGGACCAACGCCTCCCAAAGCTAAAGCTGAGAAATGTCAGGGGAATGATGCTGGAGATGGCGTCGACAATGGAGAGAGTTCTACAACTGGTGAAGCGCCAGTCCAAGATGAAGGCACACAAAAGTCGGCACTCGAGAGCATGGCGAAGGCAAAGCAGGACCATCCCGCTGAAGGTGATACGCCCGTCCCACAGCCATCAAATGTTAGCAGTGGCAAGGGTCAAAGACAGCGTGCGAAGAAGGGCGCTAGCAAGAAAAAGCAGCAACAGCTTAGCAGCGACCGCGAACAGTACGGGCAGCAGCAACAGGGCAAGCAAGAACCGCAGAAGAACAACCCTTCGCCTAAGAAGCAGAATGTTCGAGGACAAAAGCACGTCCTGCAACCGCAACATGCCCCTGGGACGCACAACAGAAAGCTTTCTGTTGCCAGTAAAGACGACTTCCCGTCCCTGCCGCCTGCTCCATTGCCTGCTTCTAGCCTACCTGCGACCAGCGTCTGGGGCAAAGCGCGTGCAACATCAACTGCTACAAAGATCAACACCACCACTCCTACCAGCAGCATGAGCAGTGAGAACAAGACCAAGGACAAAACATCCTTAGGCGCGCTCCCTCAGGAGGGCAGTGGCAAGCATTAGACAAGGATGTTCGATGTTTGGGCGGAAATGATTTGGGCGCGATACGAACAAATACGGAAAGACTGAAGCAGATGTGACAGGACAGGGTTGACTAAAAGCTTTTCTGTAGATTGGAGAGCCTGTTGGGGAGGTAGCCTGGAAGCAGGTGATGGGGAGGATTTAGATTCGTTCCTTGAGAAGGATTTGTGTTTGAGTGATACCCATAGCTCGCGCTTGTGGCTTAGTAGTTGCGAAGAGATAGAATGAACATTGCTCGGAAGACTCTCTGTCTGACCGTCCATTGCTTGAATGCTTACTTGGGTGGTCGTGAGCCCCGTCATAGGTGGCCTGGAGTAAACTCGTCTTCGCCCAGAGTCTCGTCTGATCAAGGGCAGAGTGAACATCTTGAGGGACGTGGACACTATCTAGCAGACCGTATATTGGATCGTCGCATGGATAGTACTTTGGAATCACAGATCACCCCGAACTGTGGCCATGGCGCCTAGTTTCATTCATCGGCAGCTCGCTGAGTTCAGTTTCGATACAGCTTTCGGCTCGTCATTCTCAACATGGTGATGGTACAAAAGGTCCTTGTTTTGGTCTATTCATTCAATTGTCCCCGCCCGGGTTTATACGTTTATGCGCCGTTCTTCACCAGAGTCGTAACTGTGTCCTCGATCTGCTTGTCCGACAGGCCTTTTGCGGAGCGTGTTAGCTACTGAGCGTCCTTGAGAGTGATTGAAGGAGGGGGTGATGGTTCTCACCTTCCAACGATTGGCTCTTTTCAACGCCGAATTCTGTTTGAGCGAGGGATCCTAATCAGCATTCTCTGTCCGTTCTGTATCATTGGGGAGTGGTTCTGACCGTATCTCGCGTAGATCTTGGGTAGTGTGCCGGCGGCCTCGCGGATGAGGATGGGAGTCTGGGGGTTGTTCTTCTTCATCGTGGGGTAGGCTCTTGCGACGAAGTTGCTATTGCGAGAAGAGATTAGCGGGGGATCGAGATAATGCGAGCGGTTGGTGTCGTCGTCGTCATCGGGGGGGTTTCGAGGCTGGGGTGTGTATGCGCTGAGCGTGTGTAGGGAAGTTGAGGAAACGTACCGGGTCGCGGCGCTGTGCTCGCCCGTCTGGCAGAAAAGGAAGCGCACCTCCTTGAGGGCCTTTGTGAATGCGTACTTGCTCGACATCGTGGCTGGGGCTGCGCGGAGGAGGTGCGGACGGGCGGCGGTAGGGTGAATTGGCGGGATTCGGGTCGATTGGAGGAGTCTCTTTGCTGGTGGACTGGCGAGGATTGAAGTTGACGAGATGCTCACGGTTCGAGGTGGGTCAGGGAATCTTGCATAAGGCGGTCGGGAACTCGGGATGAGCATAAATTGTCTAATTGGGTATTTTTGATTCGTTGGACCCCTGAAGCTTTGGGTTTATGCATATGCACAACTCAACACCCCCGATCTAGGGGCCGTTTTTTCCAAGGTACACAGCGACAGGCAAGTATTACGTAAGGTGCTAAGGTTCCAATGGACATTGGAAGGTGAGGTCGACCTGGTCAGTGCTCCCGCGGTCAACTTTTTTTTCCCTTGACGGGTTGTCCCCGCTTATCTCCGGTTGGCGGACGCTGTTTGCTCGCTGAGAAGCTGCCGTGCGCCTTACCTCCCAGTGCACCGCATGCGCTCGCTCGCGCTCCCGGGCCAAAAAAAGCTGCCCGCTCATCTTCGGACGTCCCAAACCTCAACGCATCTGCGTCTCTCAACCTCGCCTCAACCTCTACCCTCCATTCCTCCCGTGCGTCTATCGAAAGGAAAACCCTCTCCACTCCAAACCACCTCTGCCTCCGCGTGAATTGAGATCCCTTCTCAATCGATCCTCCGAACCCGAGTCTCCGACGACATATACACACGAAAAGAAAAGCTATAGCTTTGAAAGCTCGTCACAATGGCCCCCGCCAACAACTTCTTCAAGGCCGCGCGCCCTGCCTTCCGCCAGCAGGTCTTTGCCGGTGCCCAGATCCGCAACGCTTTCCGCACCTCCCAGTTCCGCGCCCAGTTCCGCGAGAGCTCTAAGAGATGGCAGAGCTCGACCGCGTCCGCCGATGCCCAGGTCAGCTGGTTCAAGCGCATGTGGGACAGCCCCATCGGAATCAAGACGGTGCACTTCTGGTGAGTAGGCTTTGCCCCCAACATGCGATACAAAGGCTTCGCATGGTATTCTTTTGACATGTCCGCTGACTCCGATGGTTCCAGGGCCCCTGTTATGAAGGTATGAAGTCCTGATAGCTTAAAGCTACCTCCGGGTATCTCCCTTGCAGATGTCCGGTCGCGATGTCGGAGGTTGATATAGACCGGACGAAAAAATACCCGAGAGGATTGGGAATGTCTCCATGGAACGAATGCTGACTGGCAACACAATACACAGTGGGCTCTCGTTCTTGCCGGTGTTGCTGACTTTGCCCGTCCCGCCGAGAAGCTGTCTCTCACCCAGAACGGTGCCCTGACGGCCACTGGTATCATCTGGACCCGTTGGTGCTTGATCATTAAGCCCAAGAACTACCTGTATGTCATTAAGGGTCTCACAAAGGGAACGTATCAACTAACCTTTCCAGTCTTGCTGCTGTCAACTTCTTCCTCGGTGTCGTCGGTGTCGTCCAGTGCTCCCGTATCCTCATGTGGCAGCAATCTCAGAAGAGTGTTGGCGACCTGGCCAAGGATGTCAAGGAGGACGTCAAGGAGGCTGTCTCTTCTTAGACCTAGAATCGCCAATGCCGGGTAAAGTGGGGTACAGTAAGGGGTCTATGGGAGGGACGAGGTAAAGTTGCAGCATGGTTCCAAACTGACGTACCAGCTGCGGCCACGATCCAGGAACAGTCGCGGAGGCAAAAGAAGACGGCGCAGAGCGCTTCGGACTACCCACCCTGTCATGTCATGTCATGCATCAGACACGTCACGCTTCTCAGATCTGGTTCCTAGACACTTCCTTTTTCTAATTCGATATACAACCAGGCCAATATTTCACGGCCCGAGAGATTGTAAGAGAAAGAAAGCGAACCGCGTTCTGACTCGAATCATGCGTTATGGTCGTTGTGCCGTATGTGCTGCTTTGGCCGAAGAGTATATTCCATACGGAACTGCCAAATGGATCCCCGCGGTAGCATTCCGCGATTCCCCGCGTAGTAACGTGACCAAAAGGCGGGTTGATAGCTGGCTTGACCAGCGTACCGCCAGTATGGATCCTTGACGGAAATCCCGAGACATCTGCGCCATTGTGTCATTCGAGCTCTGTGCGACATTTTCGCCCAGGCACCCCCACTCAAGCTCCCGCAGCCAGAGCCGAGGCCTTGATCGAACCCTGATTTCGAGCGAGGAGATTTGGCCTATCCTCTGTCTGTGGGATTTCATCTTATTACTAAGCAGCTCGACTATGGAATACAACTCTGGCTGATGTGACGAGTTGGTGACCGGGCCGTGTACGGAGCGGAACCCCCCCTGCATAGGTACCAATTTCCAACGCCGACGACATCTTCGGTAAGAGCGTCTCTCTGGGAATCTTGGGATGCCGAGTCGCTTTGTTTGAAGTGGCGAGCTGCTCAGGCAGCAAAAAACTGACCCCGCCGAAGACGATATCAACAGGACGTCGACCTCCTACCTAGATGGACTACATGCCTGAAAGGGTCAGCTGCATATGCGGGCATATGGGAATCCGTTCAGAGCTCCTATCAACGGATCAGACTGAAGGGCACTACTACTAGGCTCCCCGAATCGGCGTGGCCGCCGAAGACGAGTAAGCTCGGCCGACCTGCCCTAATGCCATGAAACCCCTGGCCTTCCATCGCTTACGTGGAGATGGCTTTTTGTCTTTTACTTGTTTTACTCCCTCTGTCTCTCTCTCACACACCGCCACTACCATCTGGGACTAGAACCATGGGAACTTGAGGGCAAGATGGGAATTGACAATGCGGAACATGGCCGATACGGGCAGCTAAGATTCGCCAAATGGCGCATCAGTCCCAGGCGAAAGGTACTAAGGGGTCCTTCACCGTCCTTCATACGAAGCTGGGCACGTTTCTTTTTCTGACTCACTTTCAGCTTGCATACCCGTACTTCGTACCTACTCCGTACCCATAACCAGCGTCTAATATCGCTCAGGTCAGGGTCTCTGTTCGACAATGAATCGAGCCAGCCCACATGGTGGTTGGAATAGGGTTGCTCACACCACGCTGGCAACATTGCCGGGTCGTTTGGCTTGTGACTTGACTGCTGAGCGCTTGAATCATTGGCCCGCAACAACATGTCTAGTTCCCGAACCCCCTCAGTCTCCTTGACGTATGGTACATGAGCCACTGCGTCGGACCCAGCATTTCGGCCTTCGAAGCCGATGATATGCATTCTCTCGGGTGTGATGTCATGGGCCTGAGTTCGTTCCTGAATACCTGGCGGGCCCCTCTCCGTTGAGGAACCTAGCAAGGCTGAAATGCAAGAGAAGGAGGGGGAAGGGTCTTTGTTGGATGGCAAAACGACCAAAAGACGAGTTGTTGAAAGCTGAGTGTCTGCAGCAATGGCATGATTCACGACTCGGTGTCCCGCAGAGATCTACGTATGCCGCCAGTCGGGCAGGATCTGATTCTTGAAACCCGATTCAGTCACTGTACCGCAATTTTGCCGGTGCGCTGCGAATGTTTTCCGAGGTAACGTTCATGCTGCCGGGTTCGACAACTGTGAGAACACCCCCCGGAACCGGGAGAGTGAACCGTTTTGTCGGGATACCCTCCAACATGGGTCCAGGTTGTGTATAACAACCCGCTGCTGCGTCGTTAATGTGCTCGTCAACAAGTTGAGGAAGACTCGATATTATTGACGCAGACATGACGAATAGCAATAGCAACGACGGCACCATTGGTCTGGGAGAAGTGGTCTTCAGAACCGAGGAGACTGCTCGTAAACTAGTCGACTTGGCTAATACTACCAAGACGATCCAGTTACAGGCGCGAAGACAGATGAACCAGCTCCAGTCCGAACTACACCGCACAATCGCGCTATATAGACTAATCTACAACGACCAAATCTGCCACCTCGAGACATCATCAACAACATTCCGTAGCCTCGCACCCGTGGACCTCAACATTTGCAGATATTCCTTCAGACGAGCCAACGAGACCCTCCGCCTCTTTCAACAGAGCCCGGTGACGGCGGGGCCGGCAGAGACATCCCTCGCAAGCCCCCATTACCCGAAACTCCTCCTCGAAACCCACAGGCAGGTGAAAGCCCTTAACGACGAGATCCGCGCCGACGTCGTGCTCGCCATCAAGCGCGTGCTCAACCAAGACCTCTTCAGCCGGGACACGCGCGCCGTGCAGCTGCGCGATATCGCCGTGGGGCGGGACCCGAGTCTCGACCACGATATCTGGCAGATTCGAATCCAGAGGGGGGAAGCCCCTTTGATTGCAAGCTTGCTCCTCGCGGGTGATGATACGTTTCATACCCCTGGCGCTGACGGAGTCGATGGTGTGTCTGTTACGGCCTCGTGTCTGCGGTTCCGCGACGCGAATACCATTGTCGAGACAAGGGCTTTGCCGCGGGTTGACCCGGATATATGCCGCAAAACGCTCAAGCTCGCTACCTTGTTACACGCTACGCGGTCGCCGTACCTCCTCCGCTGCACGGGATTCCGGGTCCTCACACAGAACAGGAATCAAAACAGGGAGCAGGACCCGAATCAGCGGCTGGAATACTTCTACGACGCCTCCCCGCTGCACGGCTGTCGCAGCGCCGAGATCCACAGACTGTCGGAGCACCTCGGCTCGCCGACAGGACACTTCACGCGCGGACGGCGGGAGGCGGCAGCGAGGATCCTCTCGGATAAGATCCGGTTTGCGGGACAGCTTGCGAGGGCGGTGAGCGAGCTTCATGCTGTTGATCGGGTGCATGGCGCCGTGCGTGCTGAGAATGTGTGGTTTGGGGTCCGGGGCGGGGAATATGAGGCGAAGGTGTCGGTGCCGTTGCTTGTCGGGGCTGGGTTCGAGGAGGGGGAGGTGAGGCGGTGTCGAGTTCGTGGTGGTGGTGAGGATTGTGGTGATGGGGGAGAGGCGCTGGAGGAGGGGAAGAGAGGGGATATATTTGCGTTGGGGGTGTTGTTGTTGGAGATTGGGCTGGGGCGGTCGATTACTGAGGTTGCTTCTGCGTCTGCGTCTGCGTCTGCGACTTCGTCTACGGCCTCATCTTCGGGTGGTGCTGGCTCTGGTGTCGGCGTTGGTGCTGTTTCTGCGGCGGAGCATCTTGGGACGTTGAATGCGGTCATGGGGGGGAGGTATACGGCTGCCGTGCGGGCGGCGTTGGATCCGCGGCAGTTGGCTGTGGCGTTCTCGGCCATGGAGGCAGGAGGTGGAGCAGAAGGAAGAGGAGGCGGCGGCGAGGACGAGGGCGGGAACGAAGATAAGAGTGTGTTTGGTGAGAGTGGCAGTTGTGGACTGGATCGGGCTTTTAGGGGAGTCGTTGTCGATGAGTTGTTGGGTGTTGTTGGGAGGGCGTGAGGAACGCGGAGGTGATGCTTGGGGATCTCTGGGTCTTATCTGGCTGGGCTGGTCTGATTGAGGTGTACTCATATTCCAAGGATTAGACCCAGGACTAAATTAGTACTTAGGCAATGGTGACCATTCTCATTGAATGTTGAGATGAGTTTGAGAAGTTGGATGTGAGACTGAGGTCGACGTCGAATGCAGCCAGTTAATCACGGGGTCAAAAGTAGGAGATACTGGCACACTAAAAATTTGATTGATTACTCTCCTTCCACTACGATGTGGAAGTAATAGAAGAAGCAATTCAAAACTACTTAACCTACTTAGAGGTCGTACGCTCTGGTTTGCCCGATTCTTGCGAGGCCAGTAGTGTGATGGCCCGATACATGGAAATCATGCGGTCAATTTGGCCAGACTATCTTACACGATCAAGATTGCCACGCATTGATCTTTTGCGCCTGTCAAGACGGGAAACTCCCCACGACATGCATATCAAAGACTGTATTCGGAGATCGGTGTACTCGCCAACAACGATGTCCGACTCGTTATCATCGGCGTCTTCCTCGTCGTCATCGGTATCCTCCTCGCCGTCTTTACCAACTCGAGTATTCTTGAAATGACCTCGAATACTATCTGGCGCACTCGAATCAAGCTAAGATCTCTTACGCGACTTCCATTTTGGATGATCGTCAGGTTCTGGAGTTGGCTCATCCTATGACCCAGTCTCAGGCAGTGGCTGATCCTCACAATCGGCCTCAAGTTCAGCCGAAATAGGCCATCCATATTCCCGATGGATTTCTCTCATGTTTCTCGAATGCAGGACATGTGCTTTGTGCTGTGCCTCTGCCTCGGCCTGGCGCTTCTCCTGGGGAGTTGGATGAATATCGCAATCCTTGATGATGAGATCGTACCTTCCCTGTGCGATGAGGACTGGTTTCTCCATTTCGTACCTCTCTTGACCGACTTTCCACAACTCCTGCATCTGTTCTTCGAGCATCTTCTCAGTCGAGTAGGTACGCTGCTGCTCGGGCTCCCCAAACTCGCTCTTGACCCAGACTTCGAACTTGTCCGACCATCTCTCCATCCAGTCAATGGGAAACCAGCCTTCAAAGTACTGCAGCCAGCTGGCATTAGGATATACCATCAGAGGGTGTGGAGGCTTCGGAAGTCGCTGTATTGGGCTTTTGTCTAGGACGTATCTGCTGGGAATGGGCGGGGCGTCGTCGTACACTTCGTCGAGTCGTCCGTGCATGCCTCGAATGCTCAGAGTCCATATGATACAGTGGGTGTAGTCAAGAAGAACGGGGCGGACATTTTCTAGGGCCAGTTGGCTCTCATTGCTGAAGGTAAGGAACATGTTGCGTGGTGTAAAATTGTTGAACATTTGGAGGTCAGCGCCGACATGCTTGAAGCAAACGCCGCCCTGTATAATTTTCTTCAAGATTTTGAGCCGCGATGCAGAGTCGTTCAGAGGCAGGACTCTCGACGTGCTGCTTGTGTAATCGATGTAGGGAAAGGAAGCCTCATCCGCAATCAAGGCTCTGCTGTGGTCTCGTTTACAGATCTTCTCAACCGAGCGCCCCGCAATGCACTCGATGAGGATCGCGCCCACACATCTCCATTGGCGAGTTCTGGGTGAAGAGGATCTGCCAGGTGCAGGTGCATCGCTGACGTCGAACTGCAGCGCCCAGCTGCCGTAGTACTGCGGTACCATGTGTGGACCACCCGTGAGGTTCTGCTCGTAGAAGTACTCGTAGGCATTAGCCTCCCGACTATATAGTTGATTGGAAACTTCGCTCTGGGTGAGCCCGAAGAAGTGGGAGGAGAACTGGTCCACAAGGAAGAAGGTTGGGTCGAAGATCTTGAGGACGACCTTGAGCCCGAGGGTAAGATGATGATGAGTGTCGCGGCTGATGGATGGTGTCTTGGTGATCTTGCAAAGGAGGATGAGTGCATCACCCTCGATGTCACCCTTCAAGCATCTGATGACCTCGACCTGTGCTTCGTGACCCGGCTGGTCAACTGTGGGGTCGAAGTCGGGGAGGTGCCACTCATTGGACTCGGGCTTGGTTTCTGGTCCGTACTCTGGAAGACCGTAAGGTATACCGGAGCTTCTGGGACAGAGCGTCAAGAGTTCTCCTGGCTTATAACGCCCGAACTCTGTCCAGAGGTGAAATTGTCGCTGGCGCTCATCCTCCTCACTTGCCTCCGGCATGCCAGAGTCTGACATGATGAGGTTTGATCAGGCCAGGCGAGGGGACAGTGTAAGTTTCTCAAGATGCGAGAAGACGAAACGGTGAGGAATAAGAAGGATTTTGTGCAAGGAAGAAGATTTTCGACGGTGCGAAAGTGGAAGAATAAAGGAGGATGAGAGAGGAAGGAAAGTAGAAGGAGGTTCAGGCTCGTGGCAACTACTTTGCCTTTCCTTAAGTACCTAGTAGGTAAGCACCTCAGATCTAAAGGCGGGTGGATAACTCACAAGAATTAAGTTTCTTCGGTAACAAGGTACTTGGAGTGTATAAATTTATGGTGGGAGGTTGGCACCTTCACATCCGTCTTCCCATTGTTGCCATCAGTCGAGGACGTGTTTCCCTTGGCGGGTGCCTTGTTCTTTCCCTCATCGTCGGAGCTCGACGACTCATCTCTGCCATCCAAGCATCTGAAGGCTGAAATGGCGTTCTGGCTTTCGTACTTGATTGAATCCGTGCGTCTCATGAAGGGAGCCTGTTGGAGTATCCCCCACGGCAGTTTTCCACCCAGAATGCTTTTGACCTCCTCGATCATGTCCATGATGGTGTTTCTCACATTCAAGTCCTTCTTGAAAGAATTTGCCGGGCCCTTTCCGTCCGTGATTGGCAATGCGACGGCATTGAGATGGCATCAAGAAACTTAATTTGGCAGATGAAAGGTCCCCAGGGTGCCTATCTTGCTGGTAAGGCATTCAGCGGCGCATGAGTCGAACTCCTCTTGATATCCGCAAATAAGCGACCTACGAAATGAGGTACCTCGAGGATCCTAACGTGTCTTAAGACAGGCCGGATGAAAGAGAGACCTTAGGTATTGTTTGAAGGGATAGAACAAAAGCCAGGATCAAGTTGAGAGTGATCTTAAGAAAGTGAAGGGTAACTACGTTCACATTGACACAAGGCGGAATATCGTATTGCTCTCTCAGCGAGCTATGGCTGGGCGGAACCAGCAAGGGCAGCTCATCTATCTCAGGCAAAATAACGCTGGACACCTGAGTCCAGATGCTTGGATACGCCTGACCAATTGAGACGAGGTAAGTAGTTGGAAAGCAGGTAAGCGACAAAAGACCAAAGGATGAAGATGTCTATAGGAGATCCAATTCCTCTAGAAGAGACCCTACCAAGTGCCTCATGAAGAATTCGCGGCTTGTGCTACGAAGCTTAGAAAGGAAATTCAAACGAAGGTGGTGTTTTCCAGGAAAGGAACCCCTATATTAGGGAGCCAAGCACCTTTGTTTTACTATGCGACCTCTGCAATCTCCCAGGATAGGTTGCGTTTGTAAGAGAAGAATTTGCCCAAGACCTGTGCCAGAATAAGCGCCGGGAGGGGGCGTAGTCGATGCCAAGATAGATTCTAGACTTTGGTATGTCAGCTGAATGTCCAAAGACTTCACCCGAAATGTTCATAGTAATTCTTGATGCGATGGAAGGAGGAAGCGATGAGAGGAGAAAGTGAGGTGAACTCGGATACCTGCATCTCATCAAAAAGGACGATGTGCTATCAGACGTAATGCAGCAATCTTAGATTAACCATGTAGGATAGACGGATGGAACGATACTCAGCTGGAATGCGAGACGTTGAGACTAACATCTTTGGAAGGTTGATGTCGGATGAGAGGACGTAAGAAGTAAACCTCGAAGGGAGGATGGAAAGACGTTTCTCCCATGCGGTGAACAGGAGGTAGAAGAATCAAGTAGTAGGTGAGACGAGACCAGAAGCGAGTGTATTTTGTTCGATTAAAAGTGTAAGAGGAGACTGCCGTTAATCAAGGAGATTTCTTTCAAGGTACCAAATTAGGAAACCGATAAGGTTCATGCCAACAACAAGTCAGCAATGACTTCAAGTCTGTATTGAGCCATTGGGATTGAGATTCGCCGTTCCAAGGTGCCAGAGTGAGATCTTAAATCTTGACATCTAAATCAACATTGGACCTGAGGTTGTTTCCTTCCGAACGGTTATTCCTGTGAGGTAAGTGGCAGACTCTCAGTCGAGGACTCTGAATGGCCATGCACCACGTGCGGGTGAGTACAGAGTCACCGCCCCCC
>JFBX01000889.1:0-11069 GCA_001563135.1 Colletotrichum simmondsii
CTCACGACGACTCCCGTTCGGGACGGGACCGATTTGGCCCCACCCTCGACGGTGGTGCCCCACACTGATCGCAGGGTCAATTGAGCAGCCGCCTGCCACACACCACGGCCAGTATCCCAATCCCATATTCCTCGCTCACTCTCACTCCAGCTCTCTGAATTCACCTTTCTCAATCCCATTCCCACACCTTCCACTTCCATTTCCGCAATCTCATTCCTGCGCGCCGCACTCACACTCTTCCAACTCACTTCCATCCTCGCGACTCATTTCTATCCTCGCGACTCGCTCCCGCTCACCTAACTCACTCTTATTCCCGCTTCTCACTCCCATTCTCGCAACTCACATCCACTCTCCTACCTCTCAATCTCAATCCCGCAACTCACTCGGTGCCCAGTCCCACACCGCACTCCCAACCCATTTCCGCACCTGTTTCTCATCACGATAACACAAACTCGACAATATGGATGAATTCGAGTTCTCGGAGGAGTTTTCGAACTCCATAGAGGTGGTTAGAGATCCCCGCCCCTATTGAACATTGAGGTCTCTCGCTAACCTGAGCATCCCACAGCTCGCTATGAGGTTCATCGCTGAAATGGACGCGGCTCAGGGTAAGATCACAGAAGACATGCTCTTGGAAGCCGTCAAGCTTCGCATCTTGGACAAAGTCGACTCCACCCCAGATACCGCGCCATCCGCTCGTCGCAACAAGCGCGGCCACGACGGCGCCGCTGTCGCTGACGAGCAGCAGCCCGCGAAGAGGTCCCGGCCGGCCAATACCAACAATTGCACCATGCGTGCGGCCAACGGCGAACAGATGGAGATGTCTTTTGCATTCGGCCAGTCTAGGTAAGTAAGCCTTCTGCATCTAGCCAGCGTTCCTCTAACATGATTGCTCGATCCAGCAACAACAACAACGAGAATGAGGACGAGGTCAATCAACACAACAGCGAGGTCGCGATCGACGCCTCACCCGTCGCCATGGCCCAGGCCAACAGCCCCGAAGGCCGTGTCTTCACTCAGACGACTCTCCCTCCGTCTCCCACTGACGCGACCGCTGGCCGCCCACGCCCCCCCAGAAAGAAGCCCGCGAAGCACCAGGCCTACCCGAGCGCTGGAGGTAAGGGGAAGGCGAAAATGAGTCGCTCGTCTCGGGACGTCGCCAATGTCTCCCTGGGATGGGGCGAAGATACATTGGGGCCCATCAGAGACAGATTCGTGTCGGAACTCACGGGCCTTGATATACCCCTCCAGAAGTCCAAGAACGCCAAGAAGGTCAGGTTGGATGCTGATGACGCCACGAAGTACGCGAAGTTCTGTTTTTCAACAATGATCAAAAACTTCAAGGCCAATATGAAGACGATCCTGGAATACGTCGAGCTGAAGAAGGCGGACTCGCGAATCCAGGACCGGCTGGGCCAAACTCCTTCTGGCGTCGCTTCCATTGAGAACGGCGAGGGCGAGGGCCCCGTGCCTGTGGAGTTCCAGTCGATTGCCGAGCTCTTCCGCATGGCGATTGGGGAGGATGCCAAGAGCACTGGGGTGGCCCGGATTCACCAGCTGATCCTCCTCGTCCAGATCTCGAGAGCCGAGTCGGACCTCGAGAAGCTCGCCAAGGAGGAGCGGGGCAAGACCTTGGCCCGGGAGTTTCTGGAAAGAACCGGAGAGGCAAGGCGCCCGGGCGACACCACCGCGAAGATCCTCAAGAGGGCCGCGCAAGACAGCCTTGACCTTGATCCGATGTAGTACTCGGTCAAGACCAAGGATATGGTTATGCCCACGGCGTTGGTGGATGCCTTTGGCTGGGGTGGTCTCATGTTCTCGAGCACGACCAAGAGCGGGTAAGTCGCCAGTGTTTTCCCTGAACCGCCTTTGGTTCCATCGGTCACAGCACTCTGGCTAACAGTAGTTCAAGGAACCGGTCGCTTGTGCCTTACTCTGGCCGAGACGCGCTCAGTGCCATCTTCACCGAGTTGAAGAATATCGACGAAGGCTTTTTCGGCCATCTGGCAGCCGTGGCCGGTGACATTTCAAGCCGCTCGGGTCATCTCGACGAAGTCATGAAGGCTTGGGGCGTCTCCGGCAGTCTCATGCCGTCTTGGGTCATTGACCCGAGACGGGCCAACATGTTGCCTGACACCGATGGCCTTAGTATCGCGAGAAAGGTAAAGGCTACGGACAGGACAATCGACAATATCTCTGTCGAGGAACTCTTGGGCGGGGACTGGACCGACGACATTCATGTGCCTAGAGATGTGCCCGGATACGCCATGGTCGAAGAGCTCCAACCCGAGGGTGACGAGGACTACGGTGACAGCGGCATGCATTCCGCCGACGGCTCGGGAGATGAACAGTCCGACGAGGAGATGCCGGATTGGGAAGATGGTTCAAAGGATTAGCCTCGCTCTGGGACGACACTACTGACGTCTTATTGTGAGATGAGAACTCTGGCTGTCTGGATAGCGGCTGTAGGGAGGCGTCCAGCATCCGGCTATATTTGCTTTCCATACTCATGTGGTAGTTGGCGTTCTTGCGAATTTTGGAACTGGAGACGCGGCTCAAGGTTCGCGGTTGGTCTTCACGTCTGGGTTGTACAATAATACCGTAGTATAAAGCAGCCGACTTTACGAATGCGACCTACTTGCGGAAATCGCGCATTGTGATGCGGCAAGGTGTAATGCCTGTCAGAGCAAGAGATAGATTCGAGTTAAGCCTACTAGAAGGTCAGGCAATCGCCGCCTTTGAAATCGCGACTGACCAAGTCATCGAGTACAACGCCACATTACGCAGGGAACCGAGGGTGTATGGCGATATCGGCTTGAAATCTCGCCCTTGCCGTCACAAAGTGGGATATATACGAGACCGTTCCCCACACTCGTATCGCGGTTTCTCACATTCTCAGTAAGTTAACTAACATACTCAATCAGGGGCAGGCCCAGGACCTCCCTCTTTCGTCTTCCCTCTTTCACCATACTCAAGGCTTTCGTAACCTTGATGCTTCCGTCCTTCAAGAAACCTTGGATGATGCTTTCCTCCGCAGCCGCACAGATCCTCGATAGCTCGGGTACTCGGTCTATCAACAGATCCAAAACTGTCTTGACACGCTCCTTCTTCAGTGGTTTCTCAACGCTGGTCTCGTTCTTCCCTCCCTTGAAACCCCTCCACCAAGCCTCGATGTCACCTGGTAGAAACACCAAAACGCCCATGCCTAGTTTGGCTACTAGAATCCCAAAGATTGTGTACCTGTAGATGATATTCGCAAACTCCCTGCTTTTCCCTTCGAGCCCCAGACCCCGGGCAAGGTACTTTTGGATACCCGTGTCAATGCCTTGTCCCTGTTTGAGCTGGATGTCCTCTCTCGCCAGCAAGGCTTTCATGGCCGTTGCCTTCTCCGGGTTACCCTGGTAGAGATTCTTCAGAGCCTGCCACTGCTCCCAAACTTCCCATTTCTTCGCACACAGGCGCAACCGTTCAGCTTCCGCCTGCAACCCGACGGATTCCCCGTCGACCCTGCCCCAGGCTTCCACAAACTCGGCAAGCTCGTCCTCACTCTGACCTCTGAGCTTGCTCGCAAACTCCTTCATCCTTTCCCGGCGTTCGCAAGCATCTTTGCTGGTTGCGTTGTTACACTCCACCAGTAACTCGTACAGCCTCTCCTTGACGGTGCCGCCAAACATTCGACAGAACAGCAGGTCACCGACTTGATAGAAGTCCTCCTCTGCAAGGCTGGGATTCGAATTCGGATTGATCGAGGTAAACTTGTCCCAGTGCTCCCGCATCTCGTCCCTTGTTCCCGCCGAGTTCTTCTTGTTCATTCGTTCTTTAAGTGATTCGAATGTAAGCTTCTTTTTGCGCGGCTCGCTCGTCTTGTCGTTTCTTTGTACTCCTCCATCTTTCAGAGAGCCGTCGTGAGGTTGGGCCCGTACACCCTGGCGATTCGCGTCTTTGAGATTCGCCACGCGAACAACGGCCCCCGACGTCTCTGTTGAGGCGTCCGGGCGCGGAGAACCACTTGCTAGACTCTCTTGTCGCTGAAGACCTCGAGATCGGGCGGGGCTTGGTTGGTCTTGGCTCGATGGAGTGGCAGGCTCCCTTTGTTGCCGCTGACGACGTGGTGTCTGTGAAGCGCTTGGTCCAGTTTGGGTGTACGTATCTGGCTCTTCCGACTGCGACTGCGACTGCGACTGCGACTGCTTGTGGTTTGTTGTTGACTGGTTTTCGTATTTATCTTCCAATGTCTCCTCTTTCAAAAAGACATTAGCAAATCAGTACAAAGGCATCAATGTAATTGAACGTTACTAATGTCTTTCCACTTAACCTTAGCACGCAGCAACATCGCCACAAGTAGTACTATACTTCCCATATAGCGGTCCTTATTCTCTTGTAGTTGCTCTACGTTCAGGTTAAAGTGATTCTTCTTGATCCAGTCGGCCAAGTCATCGGGCCTGTTGCTGGGCCGCTCATCTTGCCGCGGCCGTTTGCGCTGCGATGCAACATCTGAATTGTGGCTCTGCTGGGAAGACTCCGGGGCCGACGACTGATGGTCGAGTTCTGCCCAGAGGCTACTGAGCGTCGTCCTGTCCTTACGCTTTCTTGCAATGGTCGTCATCGTAGCGAATTCGGCAGATCACGCTGTGAGAGTGGCAGATGTTTCCTTCCCACAACAGAGCAAAAGATATGAGTGCAAAGTGACGTCCGGCATGCAACTCCTGAAGTTAACCAATAAGCACCCCTGGTCAGAGCCCTTGTCCCGACCCCGGAGGTGAGCAAGGTCAACCTTGCATCCTGGACCGACTGTGGAGCGATGTAATCACTGTGATATTGTTCAGGTTATTATGCAATACTGCTACATAATCGGCTCGATTATGTTGAGCCATCTTTCATAATCCGAGTTGGGAGGATGGCGTCTTCAAGCAAGTATTTGCCAAGACGTTGTTTGCCCCCCGTGGCTATACAATGTCAAGTCATCTTGGATGCCCGCAAAGTCAGACCAAGCAGGTCCCGGATTAGCTGGCCACCATGGTCATGCAATATCAGGTGGTCTTGTATGACTGACAGGGTCATGCAAAACGTGTTCGCAATGAGGTCGCCACCGCAGTTACACAACTTTAAGTAACTTTGTGTTATATATGGATGAGAGAGTCAAGTATAGCGAGGTCACAATTGGGAAAGCGCCTGGCAGTACGGTGCTGATCGAACTTGCCATCGCCCATAGTTGCAATCAATCTTTTTTCCCACACGGCTCGGTATTTCCAATAGTGACAATACAACATGAATGATGGCTTGACTACGAGAAGCCTACGCACCCGAGCGTTCAGTGGGATATTTGCTGGCCATCGTGTCCATCTAATCTCACGATGGCCGTACATACTGTAAACACATCTAGACCTGCATGGTCCTGCACCCTTCCACCATCTCCCTGAGCTGTGCAACCGTCCAGATGTTCCTGAACTCTCTTGGCATTTCCCAACCACTTTTGCGAACTTGACCCTCCGCCGTCGCCATACAATACTGCCCCCCTTTACGCTGGGTGTCTAGGAACGGTATCGCCCCTCTCTCGTTGATGGACCGAAGCCTGGTACACAGAAGGCATCTCGCCTTCACTGACGAGTGATCCTTTGTCTTGATGATGCCGTCCTCTGCTGGGAAGGGGAAGGCCGAGTGGTGTGTAAAGAAGTTGGCTTTATGGTGCTCCTCGAACCACCTTGGTGTGATGGGGCTTCCCATACGACCGTGGGCCCTCTCTTCGTAGGCAATGGTATCGAGCATGCTCTGATACCAGATCCTCCAAGACTCGCTGCGGAAGCTGGATCCGAGGAACTTCTTCTTCCCGCCACCTTGTCCTGCCTGCTTCAGGAGCTCGCCCCAAGTAAACTGGTACAGGTCCTCTAGGTTCCTGTACCTCGTCCGGTTGTTCCCAGCAAAGACAAGAAGAAGGCCGCACTCTCCCGCAAAGTCCTTGAGGGACGTGAAGTCAAACGGGACATTGTCTCCCTCCACCTTGACCCGCTGGGCATCAGGAATGTCGACATGCAGACAGATCTTGTTCAGGGCGTATCGGCGATATGATCTCAGCATGAGGTACGAGCTCAGCTTGCACGCCATGCTCACCTTATTCGGATCTCTCCAATGCATCCTAACGAGCTCCCGCAGCGTATCAAACAGAGTCTCTGGCTGATCTTGGATCTCGTCATACGACCTCTTCCCTATAGAGGTGATATAGCCTGGGAGACTGAGTCCGGTTGTCAAATCCTCGTGGATCCTTAGGTCCATCCAATCCGCAACGTTGACTGGTAAAAACCCAAAACCATATCTCTCCATTAACGCAGATATCCCGAGACCCTTTCTGACTGGACGACCGTCGTCCGAGGCCATGGGAGGGCTGTTGATCCGGGTCGGGTTGCTCAGGGCGCCCTGGAACCTGGGGCCGATCGGGTTGATGAACGTCTTGAGCAACGTGACAAAGCTGGCGTATAGTAGTGCTGCTCTGGGTACTGTCGATATCGTCCTCTGCGCCGAGACCGAGATCAGATCCAGGAAAAGCACGTAGACGGCGATCATGCCCCGAACGAACTCCCAGTAGGTCTTGGAATGTATGGCATAGAACGCACTAGAGCACGTCCTTACTCCCCTTCTCCCGCCGTGGTGATCGGTATAGAACTGGACCTTGGATCTTTGACCAAACGTATCGTGCTGGATCCATAGCGCGTCCGCGTGCCCAACGCGTCGAGCCAGTTGCGAGCTGCACCGCCACTCCCCACGCCAGCAGGCATGCAGTGTCTTTCCACGTTCAGTACGTTTCAGAATAAGGTCGTTACATGCTCTGAGCTCTGCGTCGATGACCCTCCGATTCTCCCTGGGACCCAAGCCGTTCTTGAATACCTTGCCGAGCCCGCTATCGTTCCAGCCTCCTTGTAGTAACTCCTTGGCACTGTATGGATTCCTACTCAGGTTCAAGATCCTCTCTTTTCCAGCAGTGTAGCTCTGGTAGTAGTAGAGCCCTTGTCGTAGAAGATCGCCGTAGGGCTCCGAAGTCAAGCTGCAGGTATCCCGCAGATGGTTAATGTGGTACTCGTAGTGCGAGCCGCCTCGGACGTTGTCTTCGGGTTCAAGAGCC
This sequence comes from Colletotrichum simmondsii, assembly GCA_001563135.1. Lineage (NCBI taxonomy): Eukaryota > Fungi > Ascomycota > Sordariomycetes > Glomerellales > Glomerellaceae > Colletotrichum > Colletotrichum simmondsii. The sequence goes on from JFBX01000889.1 coordinate 7,115, forward strand.
TCGTCCGGGCCAAGGCTACCGAGGAGCGTCCACTCGATATCTTGGCCATAAAGAAAACGCAGAGTGTTCCTTTGGCAGCATCTTCGAGCAAGAAGGACTAGGGCATTGCAATTCCCCTGGCTAGGCGCCCACTCGGCGCCCAAGTCGATGAGCTGTGGCGTAGCGATGTTTGGGATATCGGCGTCGTCCTCGTCGACGATGCTGGATTGCTTCTCCCAGAACTGCTCAACACAGACAGAAGCGGAGCGCTGCCCGCCGTATGTTAACTTCGTATTCTTCTGGTCGAGAACGAAGAACATCCCATCGCAGAACGATAGCTCCTCTGGACCGTATGCGTCAAGCAGATCCCCGAGACGTCCGAGATGGTTCGACGAGATGTCAAAGCCGAACGCGGGCAGGCGCCCGGTCTGCTCCGCGTCCTTGTGGCCCCTTGATTGCTTGGCTATGTCGACTGCGTCGTTGTAGCAGGACGGGATATGCCCCTGCTCTGGTACGGATAAGACGCGTAATAATGCGGGATAAATGACCTTGTCGTAGATGAAGCGGTACTCGTCTTCCGTGAGTTGCGTATGTCCGCCCATCGTGCTTGCGCGCTCCTGGACTTCTTGGTATAGGTTGGGAAAGAAGAGGTAGATCGGGGCGCCCTGCGTCGTCCCGAAAGAGATGTGTGGGATTTTGTGCAGTGCAACCTTAGTCTCCTTGCCGTCGACCGTGACGACATGCCGGACATGGATGCTTGAGGCAATCATGTTGCCCCGTTGCGGTACAGGTGTGTATTTGATTGGGTGTTTGAAGCTGGTGATGGACGGGACAACTTGTATGAAGCTGTCGATGTCGAATCTGGTCTGCGAAAGATCGATGTTGTGCTGGTTATCGTTCTCCAGGTCGACAGAGCGGTATTCGCCAGACGTCTCCAAGCCGCACGCGAGGTTTCTGAGGTCGACTCGAGGTATAATGTTGATGCGCTTGTTCTTGAACAGGTCTATATTGCCGATCGGATCTCGACGATGCAGCCCAAGGAGCCTCGCGGATTCGTGGCGCTCCATGATATCTCTGGTGGCTGCCGTGAACTCCGAGAGGCCTTGAGCTCTGTCTAGGCCCCCGCCGACCGTCCGGCGGCCATGGGAGGCACAGGCGACCAGTCCGAGCCTGGTGATACAGACGATCCTTCGCGCCAGACGGTCACGGTCGTCAATGGCGGGATCTTGGACCCATTGTAAGACGGCATGACGGTCAATGTTGAAGTCTAGACGGCGCAGGTATTCGGAACCGGCACCCGGCGACAAGCCATCTTCTGCGTCGTAGAAAGAGCTGTCGCTTTCATATGCGTCAGAGTCGTCCACTCTAGCAGCCTCGGCCTCCGCACCAGGTTCGTCAAAGGGGTCGTCGCCGTCGTCGCTGTTGTCCCCCTGACCGAGCCGGAGATCGACGCCATCAAGCGCGTCGTCAACCAGGTCCAAGTCGAGCAGCATCTTGCCCGGACGGAGAAGTTTTGCGAAGCACTATTGAGTTTCGGTTGTAATGATAGACGGAGTAGGTAACAATTGGGAATAGAATCAGTTTTGCTCATTTGCGTGTTGGCGTTCCTAACCCTAAACGTAACGATGCTCTCTCCTCTTTATGTTATGAATAGCCCGGCCACGGTAGAAGCCACTCTTCACTTGACCTTTCCCGCGAGATGACTTGCCCTTGCTTTCAAGGATCGATGGCCATGAGCCCCTGGGCCATGGCACCCTCGATGTCAAAAATGATTCATCCCTGCTGCTGCCGTATGATGGCTCTGGCAGAACTTAGGTCGCCATATGGCCTTGTAACCTCCGTGGAAAGGATAATCGCGCAACTTTTGAACCCGACCCCGTTATTGACCAACGGTTGGACAACGCCGACCCTCGCGCTCTGAGATGTCGGCCCTGGGGTCCACGACCCAAGGTTAGCAAGGAGTGTGGTGGACTATCCCCAATAGATCCCCTGGCCGAGATATTGATCCCACTCGCCGTCTGGCGGCATGTCCGGGGATCGCCTTCATTGCTCTGTTGAACCCCTAGAGACCCATCGAGGTCGGTCAATCCTGGCCATGAAGGGGTTCGCGTGTTACATGTCTGCCCTGCTCTCGCAATCTCGACCCTTGGCCGCCATGGAACCCGCACCCACAACTCCGAGTCGCAAGAAGCAATTCGGACCCACGAAGCCTCTTGGTCAAACATGCGTATGCTCACCTGAACCTTAGAGGTCCAATGACACTCTGCAGTCCACCCTAATTTCATTATAAGATTAAGTGGTCTTTGTTGCAGATAACAGTGTGAGACGGGGTCACAGGCGATCTCGTAATCCTGGCATGTCGCACAACCCAACCCGCTCGAACGTGGAGTCCGAGTCGCGGCAAGCAACTCAGAGCCTCGACGCCCCGCACCAGATTACACCCATGGCCGACACTGCACAACTCTGCATTAACACCCACTCTTCACATCGACTTCCTTTTTGGGAGTGGCTTATTCATACGGCACTGTACATCTTTCATAACAATGCGGCTCATGCTGTTGACTAACACGCCGGTAGCAAAGTGCGTTGAAGACGACGGGCATGCGGACGACGACTGAGTAACCCGCTCAAGTGTCACGAGGCCAACGCGGATGGCTCGCGTTCCTCCATCAGGAGCTCAGTCGCTAACGAGCTTGGTCGCGGTTCTCGTGGACGAGTGTCGAGGGAGGAAACCAAACGAACGCAGCGGATTGAACGTCTTGTTTTGGCCTTTGTCTTGGGATTCGAACCAAGAGAACAACACCACCTTGCAGGTCTCCGCGAACGTCCCAAAGAGAATGCCTTGTCTATCATTAGCCCCTACTCAGAGGCAAACACTCCAGGCTCGCCCTCGCGGAGGGAACAATCGACCGCCGGGCAGGCAAATGAAGAAACGCATTCTAGCAGCTTCCTTTTCCTCCCTGTCCTGTTGCGTATCTCCTGGCGGTTGCCTTGCTTCTATCTCGTACTCTCACCTCTATTTAAGTCACCAGAACATACCGTCTTCCACATCACCACTCCACATCGTCACCGCGGCAGACAATCCAACCAGACAGGCTTCATCGCCGACCACCTTGCACTTCGCTATATACACTCGCCATGTCGTCCGGTTCCAAGGCCTCGCCGAAGAAGCTTCACGATTGGCCCTTCGGCGAGTTCGTGAATGCCGATCCCGAGGCCCCGACGAAGGAGTTGGTTGCTCCCAAGCCCCCGACGCGGGAATGGATTGACGCCGTCAACGCGTACCAGGCCGGAAACGAGGAGGATATTGAGAAGAGCGATACCTTCGATAGAGCCATGGTAAGTCATCCAGTGGCTGCCCGGTCAGCATAGCCATACACCAGGATACCTCATCTAACATTACCTACCAATCCAGAATAGCTTCATCAACATCATCATCGACTTGAAGAACGCTGGCTATAGCAAGAGGAAGATCAAGTATGTGATCTTTAGAGGTAAGCCGGCTCCAATAGGGATGTGCAGACTCGTGGACTAATGTTCTCTTTTCCGATAAGCCGTCAATGAAGCCGACAAGATCGCCAAAGAACAGGCCAACGACGACAAGGAGTCCGAAGCTGGTGATGGGTCTGTCGATATTTCATTGGCAGATAGCCAGTGAGCGGCTGGCTCATTTGCGCAGCAGGACGGAGTTTGCTAGAAGGGTTGGGCGCTGGCACAGACTTTATAAATTGCAATTGAACCCGATCTGTCGCCAGCTAGCGTTGTTCGTAGAGTGTTTACGAAAAGTCTCTTTAAACTTTGGTACAGTCGCAGTTAGCAACCGTACAAAGCCCTTAAAAGGTGTTTGGGCGACCCCGTAGCCTTGGAACGCCGTAAAGTACTTTCTTCTGCCGTTGGCATCCGGACAGACGTGAATGGTGAACTCGATGACATTATTTTGGTATTAGTAGACCACCGTGGCCGACTAACACGTTCA
>JFBX01000890.1:0-99485 GCA_001563135.1 Colletotrichum simmondsii
CCGCGAGGTCGAATTAGACTTCCAATCCGACAAGAACGTTGCTAGCCACTAAGTATCACTCTATCCAACCTTTCTTCACCAGTCTTCTAGTCACTGCCTTGACCAGTCTTCTAGCCACTGCCACCAAAATCCTCGATCTCACAGCACTTATTTTGCATAATTCCAGGGTGAGAGCAAGGTCAGGAGATCTTAAGACCATACCAGAAGGCGAGAAACGCGACGATTCTGCCCCTTTCGCAGAAACCAACACCGAAGCCAACCGCAAGTACGGCAAATTCGACCAAGATGCACATGCGGAGATGAAGGAGTTGGGAGGATGGTGGCCATGGCTTCAAAACTTCTCTGTCTTCTGGAAATATTTCTGGCCGGGTAGTGAACCCTGGTTGCAAAGCACCGTTATCTTTGCGATATTGCTTGCCTTCGCCATCAAGACATCAACTATCTTGTCCTCCTATTACCTCGGACTTCTTGTCACCGAGCTATTAGAAGCTGTGAAGAGGTCGAAACTTCGAAGCGCTGAGGTTCTTCCACTATGCCTAGGGTTAAACATCACTTACGCTTCGACCACCCCAGGCGCCATTCCGAATCTCCGAAGCTATCTGTATATGAAGGTCAAGATTTTTCGCAGCGGGAAACTCCATCGCGCATTTCATAGAACGGCCATGAGTCTCGATTTCTCTTTTCACAACACAATCAATCCACCAGACATCAGACATCGTGCGAATCACGAACGATTCGAAGGGGCTGTTAGACGCACTGGACAACGTCTGCTTTGTGGTTGTACCAAACATGATCATGCTGGCGACTTCGGCTACCTTTTTGATCAGAAAACATCGGCAGTTTATGGCCCTCGATCTTCTTATGCTTGTGGTTAGCTACTTCATCGCCCAAAGACGTACGGCCAAGAATCTACCAAAAGAACTAGACGACTATTATGCTTCCCTTAGAAACATGGAAGCATATTGTCGTGAAAGCATTCGATGCTGGGAGACGATTGCGAGTCATAGCAAGACGACCGCCACGATTAAGCAACACGGCTCAAAAGTAGATGCATGGGTCAAGCAGTGGGACAGGTACCTCATCTATTTCTATATCGGTGAATTTTCAGCCAGTATGGTCCAGATTTCAACCTTTACCTTTGGGCTACTACTCATCCTTAACGACATCTTTGACGAAAGGGCTACCCCCGGCGACCTTGTCGCTTTTGTAGGGTACTGGCAAAACATCACTACGTCTCTAGTAAATTGTAAGGAAACTAAGACTGGCATCTTGGAAAAGCTCCTTAGAGCTACTCATAGAAGACGTCTCCTTGAGATACCGGTCCAGGTCGAACATGGCCCAGATTTTGACTTTCGAGGCGGCGCAATAGATTTTACAAATATCGAATTTAGCTATAAAAGGAAAAAGTATTCTACGTTAAACAGTCTCTATCTCCAGATCGCAGCAGGATCGAAAGTTTCAATTGTCGGAAAATCAGGATCTGGCAAGTCGACAATGCTGAAACTACTGCTAGGACTTCTGAAACCCAGCAGCGGGCATAGACGAGTCGATAACCAGAAGGTCGAAGACATCAGCATCTCATCGTAAGCTAAACCTTCCAAACTTTCTATAGCCCCTACAAACTAATATTTTTCTCCAGACTTCGGTCTCACATCGGAATCGTTGCCCAGAATGCGCGTCCTTTCAATCAAAGCGTTATAGATAATATACGATGTTTTACCAACCAAGATGTCACCGACGTAGAGGTTAAAAACGCTTGCCGGCACGCGTATATTCATCAAACTATCAAGTCGCTTCCGGATAGTTATAGAACAAAAATAGGAGATAATGGACAGTAAGTTCCCGTTCAAAAGGGGTTTCTATCCTCATTACTAATTCTCTACCTTAGGGACTTATCAGGCGGCCAAAGACAAAGATTGTTAATCGCACGCCTGTTCCTTCAGAACCCAGATATTGTAGTGTTAGACAAGGCAACGAGTGCCCTAGATGTTGACACCAAGGCCTCTGTTCAGAAGGCCATCCGCGAGGCATTCCTTAACATGACTGTGATACAGATTGAGTGAGTCGCTCGACAGAAAGCATTTTGACATCGTTCTAAACTCACTATATAGGCATGATTTTTCAAGTACCGAGTCGGCCGATAGCATTGTCGTGCTAGCAGAAGGATTTTCAGTCCTAAGGCACTCACAAGTCCCTTCTACAAATGAATGGCCACTATGCAGAATTATGGAAGCAGCACATTAGAGAATTGGAGTCTTGAGCCGGAAAGAAATTCATTGCGAAGTTCCGGCGGCATTTCCACGGATGGTTGGGAGGACGTAGCCATGATTGAAAGAGAGAAACGGACTTGTTGGAATCAGCCAGCTGGGGACAGCTTAGAAACAGAGAGGGGAAGAGGGAGGCGAATAGGGCGAGGTAGAGAATGAGAGAATAAGAAAGGGGGGAGAGGGAGGGAGGCAGAGGGGGGTAAACATAACTTACAAGCTATAATAAGTACCAGGAGCACATAGTTATAGTACATGCCGAAATAACGCTCAGTGACTCATGCCATATGCCAGTCACAAGCTTCACCTCGTATATGCATGTAATAGGGTGTAGGGATGTAACATCGGCCTTCAAAGCTATAGGCCGTTTCCAAGTCTAGCTGACCAAAGAGTCTCATAGCCAGCTTTTAGTAAGACGTACACGCCGGGCATAGGCTTTGTTCAATCCCCTATACTGGTCGCTAAGACCCAAAATTTCATGCCAAGGAAGGATAAAATCACCAGAGCCTATCACCCGTTATCAATCGGACACGCGGCAGCCTTCAAGAGACTCACTCCTACTCACCTCTACGTCAACTAGCAGCCTACTAAGGCAGAAACTATCCTCATGCCTTTAAGAACCTTTCTCAAGGCAGCAGCTAGTCTTCTTTATCTCACTAAGGATCATTGCAGGAGTAAAAAGATAAGGATTTAGCAAAGGACCACTCTATCGTAATACACCATATTTCTATCTTATACTTCAATTACACAGGCAGCATCGATAACCTTACACTTTCTCTCATTATAACCGCTTGGGTTATCATCGTTGCTATCTAACACCGAATAGGAAGTGGGAACCTTAGCTTAGGAAATAGCAAGTGCCAAGAGGTCGTAAACCAGGCGTTATGTAGAGGTCCTCCCACAGCCTGACAAGATAAACGCGTGTGCTACGCAACAGACGAGCACTCTCAGCATATACATGACAACAGCTATTGTTCAGATGAATGCAATGTTTAGGACATAGTACACCCCTGTTTGAATAATATCAAATTTGCTATAAATGGACTTACGTCTAGGGTTAGTAGCCTCTCGACTATGGGCAGCTAGGTGGATACACTCCCACGGGGCCTAGAAACGCTACATACACAGTATTAAAGGCTCTGATAAAACCGGAAAACAGAGAGGGTAAGGGAACGAATGAAATACGTATGCTTTAAGTAAACAGGACGTAGAGATTTCGTACCACAACCGTCGCCCGTTGCGCGTCGCATAGGGTGTAGTATAAGGATCGCGTTTCCAGAGCACGTCTCTGCGTCCGGGGGAAGAGGGAGGGGGTTCCTCTCAGCACGTCGACTTAAAACATTATCAACTAACCTACACAAGGTAGGAGGGGTCCTTAGTAATCCAGAAGCTAAGGAGGAGCACACAGACACCGAAGAAGTCCCCCAGAACTTCAACACCTGTCCGACTAATTACTTCAACACAACTAGTAGACAACCACTGAGGAACTCGGCACTTACATGGGTACGGATATAGCACAGGTGAGCATAATTACAGCTCCCGCTCGTTCACTCCGGCCAAGTCCCTAAAAACATATAACATAACTTCACCCTACGATCTAGCTACAGAAGCGCTCGGGCAAAAACGTAGTTAATACCTAGCTCCCTAATAACGGCTGCCCCCTGAAATAAAAGTATTATAGAAACACCATAGTATCTATATAAGCCCCGAAACGTCAAAGACTAAACTAATAGCAATCCAACCGCATAAAACGGAATCTTAATCAGTCACATTATATTCCGCTCCGTCCGTTTCGGGGAGAGGTGCCCACCGTTTTAGGTTAGCGAAGCCATCACAAAAAAGGCCGCCTCCGCTCCATCTAGATGATTCCAGTGAGGGCCGGATTAGTAGTTAAGTCGGTGACGGTCTGCGAATACCCGGTGTTGTATGTTTTTTATTTTTTTTTTCTTTTTTTTTTTTGCACATCAAATGATGCTGCAGTTGTAGTGGGAAACGGTGGGTGACGATGACGGCGTTTTTGCGGTCTAGTGCGACTTTGTGGGCCCCCTCCTGTTTCTCCAACATAACCCATCATCAACTAAGGTAGTCCAGATAGTTGAACATCCAGCCGATGTGTGATATTGGATGTGATCGAAACTACGAGGGTTTCTGGGCTAGCAGATCGACGTCAGTACATAAACGTCCAGTTTTTCGCTAACAAGAAAAGAGGCGTCGGTTCTTTTTTGTTTACAGTGATAAGGTAAAGACATTCAAGTTATTGTATTACTCGCTATTATTCCTTTCTGAAATGCGAGCCCTTATACTGGCGTCAAATCGTGGGCGATGGGACGACTCCTCCGCAAAATTGGATATGGGAGCTACGTATCAGATAGAGAACTAACGCACCCCGCCAAGACTTCAAATTGTAGGCACATGACGTTTGAGTCATTTCGCCGAACTGATATTGAGAATCCCGGCGGGGTGTAGTAGTTTTCCCACAGACATGGAAGCCATCTACACTTCATTATGCCCACGCAGGGTAGAGCCAACTCGAATCACCCAGGAGTCTTTGACTTTGCGGGGAAATCCTACCTTCTCTATCACAACGGTGCTTTAGTTGGAGGTGGCATTCAGGGCTCTTTCATCAAGAATGGGGTTACATTAAGGTCAAGGGTGTTGCATTCGGCAATGGGGCAACCGAAGTCAGGGCACGAGTTTCTTCGGCAACCGCTGGCGGCGATATCGAACTACGTCTAGATGATAGCGCCGGTTCACTCATTGGAGTTTGCCATGTGCCAGCATCTGGAGAGTGATATGTTTGGATCACTGTATCCTGGCCCGTGGTTGATGCCGCTGCTACTCATGACCTGTATCGCAACCTCGTTCGCGGTGAAGGAGGTTATCTAGAAGTCGAAAGCGTATTTTTGTTGACATCACGCCACTCCAAGTTGCAAACTGGTGCTTCTCTCGCTACCTTGCTTGTCTATTCTAGAACAATTTCTGACTTCTCCAGTCTTCTGAAGAAATCCCGTCGATATCCAAAGCCAATGCCTATTCGCTGGAAAGCACCCGTGGCATTCTGATGGCGCAGGAGAAGCATTGCATGCTCAGAGATGGCAAGACAGTGTACCTCCAATAACAGGCCCTCATTAACGTCCTCCGCGAGCCTGCAGTAGTCCAACTCGGCGACAATCTCTTGCTTCCGCGCCTCATATGCAACTAAGCCACCCGTGAGGTGATCGACCGCGTGGATATCCTGGCCCGGGTTGGAAGCAAAGCTGAACTTGTTGACTCCGTCCACGGAGACGCAAATGTCGTTCCACTCCCGAAGCTGTGATCCGGGGCTCCAAAGATTTCTCAGAAGCCCTCGGACACGGACGCGACTCAAATTGGCCCCTTGAGCAACCGCCTCTGGTGGCTCAATATTCACACTAGGACCGTCGTCGAGCAGCTCCATCTCGGTCAGCATCTCAAATTTGTGCCACATGCGAGCCTCCAGGCCGATAGGAAGACTCGCCCAAGACCAGCTCGGGGCTCCTGCCGTGCCAGGCCATTCTATGTCGGGCCCAGATGCTTTAGAAACACGCCAAGAGAGATCTTGCGCAAATGTTGCCCGCCATAAACCTGCCATATACTCATTGTACCCAGCAACAGCCGCCAAATATCGCGTGGCCAGTCCTGCGAGCGCACTGAACCTATCTGTCGGGTGACTCAGGCTCCGAGCCGTATATGACTCTACTATCGAGTTCCATGCAAGCCAGAGCTCCTCAGGTTCTGACGTACGGCACTCGGCAAGAAATTCGCGTACGTGAGTGGTAGAAGAATGAGAATAGGTAGAAGAAGAAGTCTCCTCGACAAACTCGCCACGTCCACATGCCCAGCTGAATTGCTGCCCGCCCCAGAAAAGCAGCCGCGGCGACAAATGCTCCTCCTGAAGTGTCCATGCCCGAAGAGACAGCGGGGCTCTTGCGCGGAGACCAGCAGGCGCCGTAGGGCTTACGGTAAGCCAGGAGTCGCCGATGCGGCATGGTTTGACTCGCTTTGACCACGCGAGACGGGGCATCAGCAACGACTGCGTGGCCTTGGTCGTCATTATTGCGCATATGGTGACAGCTGCGTTGCCGTAGACTTCCTGCATACGATGTATTTCCACTTCCTTGTCTTGAACGTCGTCCTGGATGATGCATAACGAGTCAACCCAAAGCAAGCTTAGCTCAAGTCCGTTTTGTGGGTCGCTTAACCGCCGGGTGATTTTGATAGCATCGCGTACTATGCCTGGAAGATTTCCAGTGTCAAACGGTCGATATCGACTCTCCTGGTTAGCCTTCAGTGTCTGTCCCTGTTCAACTAGCTCATTCTCATCCTCACTGAGCGTGCCAGTGCCCCAGCAATAGCTCAGAGCCGCATAACGAGGAGCTTTGCCGTTCATAACGAGACTCTCGCTATCGACCAACTGAGCACGTGAGTCAGAGAGCAGGTGAAGAAGCCGAGTAGGCCTGCGGTTCGAATATGCGAGGTTGCCACAGTCAATATGACACTGTTCACACCCGCGGAGCCAATCTTTGATCTGCTGAAAGATGGCATCGTCCTCTAAATGTTTCGACAGCTTCATAGGAGGCTTCGTATCCATTAGCGGTGCACAGCGGACCATCGCCACCGGAATCATGCTTTCTCCCTCTGTGTTGACGTGTATCCTTATCGCAAAGCCTCCATCCTCATTGACCAACTTCCCACAAACCGGCCCTGAAGATCGTTCCAACACAGCAGCATGATCGGTAGTAACGCCTTCGAGAAGCAGCGCCTGCCGAAAAATGCGGCACGTAACGCAGAGCCGGGAACATCTGTCGAGAGAGGCATAATCTTCGTGAAAAGCCACAGCCTTGGGTGGTAGAACGTTATGGCGCCTGTGGAAATCGAAAAGAGCCCGAATTTGTTTACAGCCTCGGCACTTTCTTTGGCCATCAAGATCGCCAAAGTCCTCAATAGTAGAAAGGCTGCTGTGCGTCTTCAGACCTTGGAACAACCACGACATCATCCTTTGCGAGGCTGAAGTGGCTGGGAAAGGTCGGTTTTCGATTTTCAAATCATGATCCCTTCGATACCATGCAGATCGCTCGCAGTGCCCCTCTGAGCAGATGGGTTGGCTTTATTGGTTTGCGGCAGTGTCAAGCCGACATTCTTGGCTCGACAAATCGCATATTAAAACCTGATTCAGCTGTAAGACATTTGAGGTCAGCCATTCCTCCGCTTATGTACGTCCGCGCGTTCTTGATTCACAATCAGGCTGTTGAAATTCGGTGTTTTCACTGCACCATAGACAGCAATCTAACTCCAAACGTCCCATCGCTGTGGCGTAAGATAAAAGTCACGTTTTGAGTCATTACCTTCGCATCCCAGGGCGGGCATGAGGAGGTGTTCAAAAAACACTCACCTGTTTGAGCAAGTACTTTTCACGTGGAGTGGTCAACGAGGAGATGCAGTTCATGCAGCGTACTTTCTTCATTCGATCGCGAAATGACTTGATTGAAGACGAAGATGAAGAAGCCAATGTTGTAATCTACAGATCGCTGATTACGCCGATATCATATCTTGTAGATAGTGTTCCAACTATCCACTGATCAGAGCGTTTCAACGCCTCAAGACTCCTCAACTATCAGTAAACGGTTCTACATCAGCAAGCTGCTCTTGGTCAAACAACTCAGCAGCACGAGCCTCTGAGGCATCTGCGCAGATTTTCCAAATATCCACCACTACAACAGCAACTGCGACAAAACTACATAAGTTAGTCAGCCTGTCTCTAGATCTCAGATAGCTATTGACGTACGAAGCCATCGCAGCCACACCGCTGGCCGCCTGTTCGGGGCCAGTCGTTCCATACTTGCGAAATGATGCGCCAAAGGACCAGTCAGCGGCGGCAAATCCCGCGGCAAATAAGGCGCTGATGAGGAGTGTGACGCGGCGGGTTTTTAGACGACTCTCTTCGGTCATCAAGGGGTTCGGCCGTTGAGTAGAAGATACTGCGGACAAAATGAGTGTGTTCGCGAAGAGTGAAAAACAGCTCTGCAAGTGATCCAGACAATGGTAAGCACACACTCTGGGCGACTCCAACTAGTGGGCTTCACAAGGGGAAGGGTGAAAAAGTTGACGCACCAAAGCAGAAGATCCCCAAGGAATCTCGGGCGGCATCGGATGATGGAAGTCCAATGGTCTTGATACAAAAGCCGCGATACCGGCGATCATGAAAGTTAACTGAGTAAGGAGAAAGAAGCCGTGAACGGCGAACCAGTGTAATCTGATCATTACGAAGGTTTCGGGCAATCAATTGGTGACAGTGAAGTAGACGTTTGTTTCGTATCGTTGTGACAGTAAGGAGCTGGTCCCAAGCTGACATTCTACGAACGATTGATCTTATGTATTATTTGACAGGAGACCTCCGTCAAAAGAGACATCTCTAAGCACCTGCCTAACGCCACATCACATGACCCATACGCTTCTGTCTTCTCCTGAGACATCTTGTCGCCTTGCCTACAGGTAGCGTATTTTCTCGTTTACACCAACATTGTTTTTTGGGAAAAGTGAGAAAGCCGCCAAGATCAAGGTGGGCAAAGGATCTGAGTTACTAAATGAGGGTCATGTCTAGGCTGCCTGGATCTCTGCATTTTTTCGACGCCTGCGCCACAGGCTGTGCCAGACATAAGCAGGCAACGCAGGATGACAAGCGAGGCTTAGCGATAGCTCAGAGCAGAGCTTTCGCAAGAGTGAGATCATCTCCATGACGCTCAAGTCTAGATCTGCGCCATGAGCGGCCCCTACCGCCGTAGATGGTTCACGACCTCACTCAATACATAGAGGGGTTATGAACGTTCAATACCACAATGTCGGGAAATTCTCCGGGTGTTTTCTCTGTTCTTGTTCCAATGCGTTGTGAGGTTCGCTGTCTGCGTGGGCTACGTGTGTATCTTTCATTGGTGCGCCAAGAAGATACATCTGCCTGAGACATTCTTGCATTTTCAGTGATGAGGAGAAGATGGGAAACACGTGCATATATTGATACATCACCAGCAACTCCACCACCTTTGAGAGAAGATCTCAACACTCACAGATTCATTGACCTTCAAGGTTAGATAAGCTTAGAGCCTCTCAAACAACATTGAAAGAGCCAGTACGAGTCTATTGCCTGTCGCTTTTACTCATCCAAATCTCCAGGATCGCGATTCCACATGGCTTGTGAGTGCCGCGATCAACGGGGGTGGCTAAGTAGAGTGAGGTGGGAGGACCTCCGACGGGGTACACAAGGCGGCTGCTCTCGGTGCGCCTTCATCGACCAATGTATCAGATTGGCTCCGTTTGGCCCGCAGCAGGTCGACGGAATATTGGTTCGACAAGGCGACTACTGTGAAGTCTTTACGAAGAAGTTGTACAGAGATCTTACAAGGGTCGACGTATTCACTACAGATGGTAAAATACTCCTTATTAAGCACTCCAGGCAGTAACCTCCAGCAGGTATCGGATCTTGTAGGAGAAGGTCTATTGTACCATGATATCCGTCTGTGTCCCCACAGCTAATTAATGATTCCGTAGCTCAAGAAGAAAACCCGTTACGATTGAAGCAGATCGCTGCCCATCTTCCGGGAAGTACAAGCTCCGAGACCACCTTCCGGACTATCAAGGGTTGGCTCAATGAATGCATTTCAAGTCACAAGTGTTGTCATAAAATTAGCAAGCAAGGGCACGAGCAACAGGCTTCATCCAAGAGACTCCTCAAGATCAGCAAAGATCAAGTCGTTCTGTGGCAGAATGTTGGGCAGCAGCGGTACGCATGCCTGAGCTATTGTTGGGGTGAGAGTGCCCATATTACCAAAACCACCAAAGAGACCATCAAAGATCACCAGAGAGACATACCTTGGAATCAACTTAATGCAACATTTCAGGATGCCATCACAGTCTGTCGTCGCCTAGATATCTCATATCTTTGGGTCGATGCACTGTGCATAATACAGGATTCTGAAGCAGACTGGACAGAACAGGCTGCGCAAATGGCTAGTGTTTACGCAAATGCATATTTCACAATCGCAGCAACAAATTCCGGCGACGCATCTGGTGGCTGTTTCAGGAACACAAGCGACAAATAGATGTCAAAACTCTTGCCAGGGTACAAAGATACATATGTCCGTCATAAACTTCCCAAATTCCCATATTACATGTCAAATGAGTATGAATTAGGAAATAGCCCAGAATGGCCGCTTTTCAGTCGTGGATGGGCCTATCAGGAAATGCGACTCTCACCACGTGTACTGCACTTCCGTGCCGAGGAAGTGGTCTGGGTCTGCCGAGATTATCAGAAAAGTGAAAGCATGGACAACGATCAAACTTTCACCTACGACGATGAATGGGACAAGACGGGCTACCCCTATACTCCATATGGCATCCTTGAGAAACACCCACGGTACCTTTGGTATCGAACCGTGAAAGAATATTCACGGCTTCGACTCAGTAAGGGGGATGACAAGATGGCTGCCCTATCTGGGCTAGCAAAACAAATGCAAGATTTACGACTCGGCGATCGATACATAGTGGGTTTGTGGGAGAAGACTCTCCTTCTCGATCTCCTCTGGAACGTGCGGTTCTACCACAGCGCTCCTAAATCACGGATCGCCCGCTATCCGACCTGGTCATGGGCTTCATCGCCTTACCAAGTCGAATGGGAGTCGGGAGTCCAGGGAATCAACATACCCCTGGACTGTACGCGAGTCGAGGACATCAAAGTCACGAACCGAGGTCCAAGCCATATGGCAGACTGCGTGGAGGCAAAAATCACATTAATGGCTCCTCTTCTGAACGCAAGCTCTTTGCTCACTGCTTGTCAAGCTCGACAAGTCGCATCCCTTGAATCAGGTAGTACCGCACGTCCTCAGCCATTTGATCACTTGTATCCTGAACCGTACGACACCGTCATTACAAATCTTGATCACTTGTATGTTTCTTTGTACAGATCGGACGGCGGATCTTTTATTCAGGACGTCACTTCTGCAGAATTATCTGGCTGCCTCATACCTCTCGCCGCGGGCTACGAATTTTCGCCCGATATCGATGCTATCCATGTCCAAAAAGAACAGAGTAGCGGTTGTTACAGGCGAGTTGGTCGTGCTACCTTGAGCCATGCAGCAACAACTTCGTACAAACAGTGGAATGAGTTCAGAAACAGGTACCAGGAAAATACGTCCACTGTAAGAAGGCTGATAAAGAATCTGCCAACGCAGAGAATTACGTTAATCTAGAGAGAAGCACGTTAATAGCAGATCCAGAGGGACGCTAGAGTTTCATACATTCAAGGATGTAGGGATCAAGCCCTAAGGAACGGGACTACGTGAAGACCTCTCGAATCCCAATGTTGAGTTCATTACGACTCTCTCACTTTGTTCAAGCATTGCGGAGGTTGGGCGGGGTTCGACGAAGGTTTGCGGACTTGCACTTGCGGAGATGGAGAAAGAATCCGAATAGCGTCACAGCGGAAGTAAAACATGGGACGGGACAATTTCGCAGACATTTTGACTCAGTTTCTCTAAAAAAAGACATCGAACATGACATAAGATCATTCCGCACACCTAAGCTTTCCAGAGAGGGGGTTTTCTTCTTCAAATGAGGTATCTCGAGGACGCATCCCGTCGTTGATGATTAAAAGATATAAAAGACCGCAACATTTAAACCATTCTCGATATGACCAACACAGAGTCCAAAATGTAGACCACCAATCACACCCCGAAATAAAATATCAGAGAGACACACATTTGACAGACACCAAACATACTCCAAACACAATGACCCAAACACCACCATCCCCATCCCCAATCGAAATAGCCCACCTAGGCCTCCGAACCCGAAACCCAACCACCCTCGTCACATTCTACAAAACCCTCCTCAACGCCCACGTCGTCCTCCAAAATGACTACATCTCCGTCCTGACCTGGGACAAAGAGCACCACCGCCTCGCAATCCTCCACCAAACCCCTCCATCAACCTCCTCCAGTGACACCAACACCGCTCTCGTCACCTCCACCAACCCGTCACCATCGACCGGACTCGACCACATCGCCTTGAAATTCGCCTCTCTCAAAGACCTAGCCCGCATGTACCACGCCGGCAAAGCGGGCGGTATAGAACCGCATCTCTGTCTCGATCACGGCGTGACGACGAGCTTGTACTACAGGGATCCGGATGGGAACCAGATCGAGACCATGATTGAGAACTACGACAACCCCGAAGATGTGTGGAAGCATATGAATAGCTTAGATCCGTCAAACACGCGAGGTGTCGTATTTGACCCAGAGGAATTGTTGCGACTCTAAGTTTGCAAAGAATGTGGCACAGCCGAGTGACAGCAGGCGGACTGAGGGCAGAAGTCAAATCGCCAAGACTCTTTAGCGAGTCTTGAGGTCACCAAATCATTTTCAAGGATGAACGTTCTTCGTACAAGTATTAATATTTACTATGATTATGAAGGGCAGCAGCGCTGCCAGGGTGCTTCCACGATTACTCTATCCACCGTGATATACAAGAGTACCAACTATGTATGCTGTGGAAGCAGTGTATGCAGGCAGACTTGTGTGCTTGCGTCTATGTCCATGGTATAAGGCCGTTTCCATACGGGTTAAACAGTCAATGCTACCTCCGTCATCTCAATCGCGAAAAATCAAATGTCTTGACTCCATTTGTCCATGTATAATGCAAGCTTTTAATAACAAATACCACTTCATCGTTTTCATAACCCTCGCATGCCTGGATACCGGTAGGCCTCTACCAGTTGCAGAACATGAAGTAGTGGTTGATGAACAGGTTGTAGACGTTGATGATGATGAGTGGCAAGGGATGGTACCAGGTGAAGCCAGTGACAAGGCGCCATGTGACGACACCGACCATGGCACCAGTGACAATGAGGGTCCAGATGATGCAAAGAAGGCGCATGTTGCGATACTTGTTGCTCTTGTGGGCCTTGGAGTCGCCAGATGCAGCCCAGAGAAGCTCAATGTTGAAGAGACGGTCCTTGATCGCGGTGAGGTAGGCGTAGCTCTGGACCGTCATGGCATGTTGCACGTTGAAGCCATATTTGGCCTTGGCCCAGCAACGCATGAGGATGACACCGTATAGAATCGAGGGGATAGCAAAAGCTAGGTTCCAGAACTTGAACCATTCCGGGCGGATAGCAAGGAGAAGAGTACCGGCAATAGGGGCGAGGAAGATATTGAGTGAAACCGCAGCGTAGTACAAGAAGCCTGCATTTGGTTAGATGGGTGACAAGTCGCCGTGAAGGAGAAGTACAAACCTGAGAGATAACAGATCTTTTGCATCAGGGTGAGGTTAGAGACCCAAAAGTGGCCGTTGGTAAGAAGAGTCGTTGAACCACGAGCCCATCGCATCTGCTGGGAGAAGAAGGCACGAGGAGAGTTGGGGCAAACACCGGTGGCGAGGCATAGAGGTATGTACTTGACCTTCCAGCCGCGGTCAACCGCACCGAAACTGTGGAATATTAGTCAAAGGTCTTGCAAGTTGGTTGGATCAAACTTACCCAGTGTGAACATCCTCAGAGAAACCAATTTCGGCCGTTCCGCCGACCTCGACAAGAGACTCACGACGGTAGAGAGCATTGCTACCAACGCAGATTGAGGCTCCCCATCTGTTACGATTGACCTGCACGACACGGTAGAACAGTTCCTGAGTGGCACCCGCACCCTGCTCAACCCAAGTTTGGTCATCAGTGACGCGGAAGTACTGAGGGCTCTGAACAAGGGCCGTCTTATCGTCGCCCAAGTGCTCAACCATCAATTCCTTAACAAAGTCAGGGCGTGGGCAGAAGTCGGCATCGAAAATGGCAAAGAAATCTCCGCTGGTCTGTGCAAAGGTCCATCGCAGGTTGCCGGCCTTTCGGAGACGGGGCCGGTCATCGCGGACGGAGTAGTTGAAGCCATATTTCTCTGCGAGAAGTCGAACAGGTTCCGAGTTGCCATCGTCCATGACGTGAACCTGGAGCTTGGACGCAGGCCAATCAATGTTGACAATGTGCTTGTATGTGTTTTCCAGGATTTCGATGGGCTCGGAACAGCAGGGGAGGTAGATATCGACGGTCGGGGCGTTCTCTTCGGT
This sequence comes from Colletotrichum simmondsii, assembly GCA_001563135.1. Classification (NCBI taxonomy): domain Eukaryota; kingdom Fungi; phylum Ascomycota; class Sordariomycetes; order Glomerellales; family Glomerellaceae; genus Colletotrichum; species Colletotrichum simmondsii. The sequence continues at coordinate 14,382 of JFBX01000890.1, forward strand.
AATGGGGAAGCGTTCAACCAGATCCAAGTGAGCCTTGTAATCCCAGTCTCGACCAATGATTCCGACGGCGTAAGAGATCAACAAGTAGATGCACATCGCTCCCGCGAAGACGCCATACCAGTAGAATGCCGGGGCAGAGAGCGCGAACAGCCACATTCCGGCGCCGAGCGAGAGGAAAGAGAAGACGCCAAAGATGTAGAGAAGCAGTCGGTTGGTGTGAACGTAGCTGAGCTTCTCGGTGTCATTCGGGCATACTGGCAAGACCAAAGGCGGCTCTTCCTTGGGGCAGTAGGTTGCGCGGAAACGGCCGTAAAGTCTCTTGGGAAAAGACTCGCCCGATGAGGGTGGAAGGGCGGTCGTGTGCTTCTCCTTTGCCTTCTCGGGGTCGGAAATAACAGGCGGAACATGGCTAGCTTCAACATCCGTCTCAGAAGAGGATTGGTGATGGCCCTTTTCATTATAGACCGGAACTTCTCTGCCCAGCGGTGAAGGCTCCTGGTACTTATTAGTTAGGTTTCAAGAAACGGATGTTGAGCAACCTACGATATCGGGTCTGCTTAGGCGATGGTGAGAGGAGTCGGCCCAGCTCGATCTCTGGCCTGATCGGTCTGTGGTGTCGTACGGATGTGATTGCCCAACAGCGTTCTGCGATATGTCAGTGTCTTTTCCTTCAAGCCGGAAGCCATTGCCAGTGGCACTTCATGGGAACGTACCACAGTAAAAGTCGAGTCACTGGCGAGGGAGGGAGCCGCGCTCGAATCATTGTCGGTGTCGAACGGGTTAGAACCGAACGGATTAGTCGGGGGCGTCAGACTCGAGTCGGGAGAAGCTCCCCGTGGTGTGAAAGGAGGCGACATTGTGGTATTAGGTTCCCGTAGAGCGACACAAGCTACCTTCACACAAGATTACTGTTTGTGAAGGAGACCGAGAGTCGAATCGGGTAGGCAGTATAACGAGTGCGCGGAAGGGGTGGTGAGGCAAATGAAGATGGCTTCAATTGTCGATGTACTCCCATTAGGTTCCTCGAAGTAGACGGCAGGGTCTATCGGCAGCGAACGCGGGGGAGGGTGTGACAAGAGCTCGAAGCTGGAAGAAAAAGAGAGCAGCGAATGTCGTCAAAGCGAGTGACTGAAAATTGAAAGTAAACCAGGCTCGTGGAGTTGGACTAGCGAGCGGGCGAGGCGGCGAGAGTAGCGCGATGATGGCAGCGGATGACTAGGAGCCAACGTCTAGCTTCTAGGTGCAACGAGCGGGACGGAGGGAGGAAAGGTTTTGTTCAAGGTAGGCCACACAGACGGCGGAATAATGGAGGAGGAGAAACGTAGGGTTCCATAGGAGAGGTGAGGTAAGGTGAGGTGGAGGGGAAGACAGGAAGTAGCCAGGATTGTGGTGAGAGCCCAAGGTGAAGCTGGGATAGGATGGGGGTGGTGAATGTAGCGGAACCAAACAGGCAGGTTCACCACAGCGTGGAGAGAGGAAGGCGCAGCTACCTTACGACGGAGTACCTCACTCCAGACAGACACGCGAGCATACGAGAAACAGAAATACATGGCCTGGAGAAAAGGCAGAAGAAGACAAGGCAAGCCGTAGTAGCAGGCCACTTCAGGCCAAGCAGGAGTAAACACACCGTCTTGCTTCCTCCTGCAAGGATGTGAATACGGTATCACGGCCACGGAATGAGGCACTAATACGTACGACATGGTGGTATCCCGTAGGTAAGTACCTCATTGCTAGGCTGGGCTGGGCTGCTCCGGCCTGCTTCCAAGATGACCATGTTTATTCGTTGAATAATGTCCGGATCGTAGGTATCTTCTGCAAAATTGACAAGGACATTTCTCTGCCCCTGCCGTGAATATCCCCGCGAGTCGCCAGTCCACCTGTGGCTAATGTGTGGGCAAGTGAAAAGGATCGTGGCAGGGATACAGCGACCATTGAACCGTTTGGCGGTTGCAAGGGCTGGTTCACTGCGGGTATGTCTCTCATGTCTGCATGCGCTTAGCTGCCTGGTTACGGATCGTGTTGAATCCCGTCGCTTGCAAATCATGGCAATGGCCCGGTGGGAGAGATGCTGTGACATCACCGCTGGGAAAGAGTCAGAATACCTACTGGCCTTAGCCGGTGTCATTGCAGCTGGGTCGAATATCTCAGATTAAGGTATGGCAGCGTAGCAGCGTGCTACAGCTAGCTCGAGGCTAATGACCGTAGGTTGCTGTCCATGGCCGAAATCTGCATGGGAGGTTGACAGTTGCCGCAGACTGCAGGTGAATCTCGAAGCCTTAAGGGGGGAAACAACCTGGCTTCAGGATTTTCACATGGCTACGGAGTCAAGTACCGGTACAATCAGTCGTGTGGGGGGATGAAGGCAGGAGGCTGGGCCAGACGCTAACAGCCAGGAAGAGAAGCTGGGCAAAAAGTGACAAACGGAGCGGAGAGAAATCATGACTTGGATCTAAGAGTCAGGAAAGAATGAGGACTGAGAAGAGCATGGGAAACAGAATCTGATGCCATGCCGGAGTGGAGTGGGGCCGGTCGGAGTGGACTCCGTACATGATTGGGCAGTGCAGCCTGTAAGTATCAATGAGGGAAACACTCGCCTGCCATTTCAGATACCTAGGAAGATACCTTGCTCCATTCGGAGGGCCTACCTACCTTATGGAAGCAAAGAAGTCGTCAGATAATACACCCCAGATGGCCGTCCCAGCAGAAGGATACAAAAGATCAAAGCAGGGTTGTGGGAAATAAGGTAGGTGTCCCATGCCTGCCATCCATGGCAAACCGCAAAGCAGGTGGCAGGTGGGAAGGCAGGCGGGAGTCGCGGGAGAGACAGGGTAGGCAAGAATGGAAAAGCCACCTGCATCATCGAACGTGGGCCTATTTCCCGGTTTGCCTATTGCATTCGCGGCGTCTTTGAACCAACAATTCAGCGCAGTTGCTCGGAAGATTCTGACAAGCGCAAACACCAGAGAACGAGGCGAGGATGGGACGGGATGGATGGACATTGGAAAAAGCCCATGGGCCTGGGAAAGAGCCGCCAAGACGTTACCTACCTTATCGGCAAGTGCAAAGGAACCATGAGCTGACTATCGCAGTACGTACCGGATCATGAACAGGGGTAGACCTGCAGGCGCTGCTAGCGTCAACCACATCACGGGCGCCAAGGCCCCAGAGGGAAAGTCGACATGCGACTTGCTCTGGGAACTTGTGGGAAGGAGCCACGAACGGCACGAACTGCAGCCACCACAGCGCCTCAGCGTGTCGGGCGCCTTCCGGATGAGCAGCTACTTCTTTCTATATTCCTTCCCGTCTGTTGTGGCCTGTCTTGTTGCACCTGCCTGCCTGTCGTGGTTCATATCTCTGAGGTTCGTACCTAGATAGGTACCTTGGGTAGATAGACCCCCACTTCTTGCTGGGTCGGGCAGACTGTCGCTCCTGCTCTCACTTGTGCCTCTTTGCTCGCAAATTATGTATACCGAGCACGTCGGATAAGAATCAAGAAGCAACACCGCAGAGCGGAGATCGAAAATGAAGGAGCTATAACAACGGCAGGGAAAAAGGCAGGAGTAGGGTTGGCAGCTGTCCAGCAGGCCGTCCCTGTCAGAACGGACGGACCTCTAATGGTCCGAGCATCAATCTGGACCGCCATTTGACAGCATCAACCGGGACGCCGATACCACACAGCGAACCATCCTGCACACATCCACGCACTATTGACTTCATTCCTTCAAAGTGCAGCAAGCTTTCCGGCCCTTTTCAAACCTGCAATCTGCTCAGTACCGCCATCATCGAGAAAATTCTGATTCAGCGTCTACCAGGCTGCTAGCTAGCTTCTCTGACCCGCCGCGCTACGCAGATAACCTTGGAACTCAAAAACACAAAGCGTTGAGCTAGCCCACGGTGGGAATGGGCCCACGATTGGCATTCGCTGAATCACTGCTAACCACATTACCACGCTACTAGACCCGAGACGGCGGCCGTTGCTATCAGATCGGCCATCGGCAGTCGCCGGACTGTCTGAAGCTCCATTCCTTCAGCTGTCCTGGGATCTGGGAACTTGCAACCTTGAAGAGAGACACCAGCCTCCTTTGTCTTCCTCGGCTTCTTCCAACTTTCCAACGTCCAGTCTGTGGCTTGTGGGCTTCTCCAACGTCGCCCTACTGACGGGCGACTAATGCCAACCAACAACGCATACCTACCCACCTCTCTCAAATCTCTGATGGTCAAAAACCAACACGCTACTCGTATTGCCACTGCAGCACATGCAAATAACGCCAGCGACTTCCACCCATCGTGCGCATCCTGTCTCACTGGCCCACCGATACCTTCTCCAGCCCCAAAGCCTTAGAGGCTTAATACCACGCAATTGGGCGACCAGTTCGAGACCGTTTCTTCCTTCGCTTGCCTACTGATACCTGACAACATACGCATACGTTGCTCACGCCAATAAGCTAATAAGCGTAAACCTTGACAGCATCCACCTCAGAGGCTAATTCGACATCCCCATTCGTTGGCGCGTGTTCTCTCGCCTGTTTGACGGATAGCTCGCCGTTGTCTTTGTGCAGTGTTTCTTTTCTCTGCTCCTTGGCTCAGCAGTCTCCGTTGCCGCCGTTTTCATTCTTAGTGTGCAGTAGCATTGTCGGTCGCCGCCCGCCCGTCCTCCTCTGCCGAACACCGCTGACGAATCCTTGTCTTACATCGTGCTTGGCCTGAGCAACAATGACGCTTCGTCAGGTTTCTTTGCGGTCACAGAGTCTCGAGTAAAGCCTTTGACTATTGCCAATGGCTCAGACGAACACTGGCGATCGGGATCTTGTCGGAGAGGCGATGATCAAGCGCTGTCTATAGAAAATGTACCAGCGCCAACCGGACTTTCTCTACCCACACCCACATTGACTCTCCGGTTGCTGATCTGACCGGGGCATTCTTCAATAATTTTGGCTGTCGTTCTCGCTCTCGAGCTCTCGCATCCCGCCATTCCATTGGAAAAATGGCCCCCAAGACTCCTCCGCACCCCAGCTACGACAAATGCCATTGGATCCACCATGCCACGCGGGCAATGAAGGTCTCGACTCACCTAGCAAAGTCACAGAACATATTGTTGACGATTCACACCCGCCACGTCGATCCGGTTCTCCGATACCGAGACATGGCAAGCCAAAGCCAGCTGAACGGCTGGGGCGACCTGGTTTACCCCGGTCTTGTGTCCAATATCGCCCGCTGAAGCTTCCGCTATCGCAAGATCATCCATAGGTCATTTTCCGCTTTCATTGGGATGGTTGATCTGAACTTCTGAGCTGCATCCTACTCTGCGCTGAAGCACAGTACAAGGCACTTTTATGCGGCGTAGCGAATAATCGCGCGCTCACAGCGGAAGCGACAACTACCTTTCCATGGTTCCAAAGTACCCTCAAAATGCTGGCTAAATATCCGCGATAAAGGGGTGAACAGTACGCAAAACCTGGACTTACATCCTCATCTCGGTTGTTATCCTGCAGCACATCATCGGCAAAAAGAAAGGAATCAAACGAATATACCGCGATCCTTTACTCCTCTCCGCCCCCCCATATCCATACATTGTCGTCGCCGTTTAAGCCGCCCGTTGTCTTGGCTACTTCGGCATGGCGGCACGCGCGCCAAGCCGCCAATACGAAAGAATGGCGCGCCAGATAAGCTCCTGGTCTTTTTTCCTTGGTTTTTCCTCACACCGTCAACATTGAAACGACAACACCATTTCTTCCGCCGCTTCTCGCCATGTGTGGATATCAAACTATTGTTCTGCGACTGTCCTACGGATCTTGCTGTCCCGGACTGAGGCCACTCTCCGAGGCGTGGATCTCGATGACGCAGCATCTTGGTACAATTTCCTTTCCTCTTCCCGTCGGCTTGCCTACGTAGTACCTTAGGTTGAGCCAACCTGATTCCCCGTCACCAGTATGGTATTGGTCTCTTGGCCTGTGAGGCAAGCCGCCATCCGCAAACCAACCAGTCCAGTCTCCTTCTTCTCCAATCCCGCTCCGCCCAACCCGCCCCTTTCCCTACCATCTCCGCCAAGACCGTGCACACCATCCCACCCTCCATCCATCATCCATGCCACATTGTCTCCATCAAAATAACATCCCGGCAACTGATCCTTTGCGAGCGCCGAGATGCATGCTGCCCACCACCAACTCATGGAAAACGAGATTGCCATACGCGTTCTCAGCATGGTTTGTCGAAAACGGTCTTCCGTCTGCAGGCTGAAGGCTGGCAGTGAACAACGCGAACCTAGGAGTACCAATCGCTGGCTTACTGCATGCTAATGTCCCTACTGCTCACGCCTAATGCCCGCATCGGACCGCCATACAGCGGCTCTCGTTCCCAAGTGGCAAGAAGTAGCCTTCCTACCGTATTACAACCGTTAGTGGCTGACACTGTCTCTGTACAACTTTGAAAGAGGATGTTCAGCAGAGGCTGGGGCTTAGGATACGGACACTGGACGCGAGGGAGGCAACGCCATTCCGATGATGACTGGTAGTGCTATGTTTAGACGGTGCTCTCTTTCCGGCTTGGCTTTCTAGGAGGCCGCCATCTCCTCTGAATGCCCTGATTATTGGTAGGGTGCGTGTGTGTGCGTGCGTGTGTGTGTGTGACCAACGATCTCGCAGGAGAGGGTGTCACTGTGCAGGCAAGGTACGCTCCTTCCGGTAACCCCTCCAGTCGAGGTATCGGCGCGAGCTCCGGGATCTTTCAGAGCTTCAAGGCTAGCCTTGCTGTTGGTCACATGTAGCTGATGTGGGGGTTTTTTTTTTCTAGAGTTAGGAGTTGTCCTCAAGAAGTAGGATAAAATCTGTGCGGTATGAGAATCGACATTGCAGGCAATGTCGCAAAAATACGTGTGTTCGAAGCGTGGAACAAGTTCTCATGCTCTTTCTATGCGATTATGTATTGATTAAGTACAATGTCTGTCGAGGTTCAGACGACCTCGAACTCATTGCTATTTTGAAGCCCGTTACTGCTTGAACCCTCGGATATCATCAACAAACAAGTCAAATGCTGTACTCCAAGCCGTAATCCGTCCCGCCTTTACGCGATCTTGTGTGTAGTAACAAAAGTGAAAAGCATGGGGATTTACATAGCCAAAGCCGAAAGCGAAAGCAGCAAAGCCGAAGCCAGACCCAGCACCGAAAGCGCGCCTCTTCCAGCCGCGTTCTTATCGTCGCTACCACTACCACTGCTGGAACCGCTGTCGCCGTTGTCGAGGTCCATGCTAAAGTGAGCCGCGCTGAAGGTGATGTTCTCCGGTGAATGCCATGCCTCGGAGCCGAACTCGACCAGGCCGAGCCACGAGTCGCTGTCGATCTCTCCAGAGTCCAGAACGAACTTGAGTAGCGGCGTGATATCCTCGTCGAACTGGGTGACGTCGGAACCGTCGCGCGTGACCCAGGTGAAGACCTTTTGGTTGCGCTGATTGGTATCGAACCAGAGGGAGCTGGAGAGAAAGCATGTCAGCATCACTGTGATAAGGTATCTAACACGGAGAATCTGGGAGAAATGCTTACAACTCTGTCGAACCGAGTGTGATGTTGGTGAGGATGGAATCGCCCATCAGTGGGTACGGGTTTCCGACCTTGCCCAACCAGATCATGATCTCCGCCTCCGAGTCAATGGGGTTGTACGTCTTGGTCTTGTTCTTGTCGACAAAGAAATCCCAGGCGGCATTGGCGACGACGCCGCTGAGTTCGGCTTTGCTCTCCGCCCAGGTGGTGGCGGCAAAGTCGCGAGGGGGGTCATTCTCGGGGTTGCCTTTGCGCATGGTCCATTGCGTCGCCAGACGCATCGTCTTGATGGCGCTCAGCTTGGTTGGCAGCTTTGTGGAGTTGAAGCGGACATGGGGGAACGAGTGGACGTTGTTCTTGTCATCTTCCCAATTCCAGTTGGCGTCGAAGGCCGGAACGGACTGGTCAACCTGCGCATCGCGAAGAGCATCGTGTTAGTGGATGTGATCAGGCCATAAGGCACAAGATGTCCGGGTATGGGAGTAGAAGGCTAATGAGAATGGCAGGTGGAAGAAAGTCACGACGGAGCTCGTGATGGTATGCAGGGTCGAGGCAGGATGAAGGGAGCGGGGTGGTATGGTATGGGTAGGAGGGGGGCATGATAGGAGCATCGAGGTGTAGATAGACTCTCAAGCTCAGATACGACAGTTGATCGTGTCACATTACTTACCGATACGCACGAGGAGCCATTTCCAACAGGGTTCCAAGCATTTGACTGGACTGCAGATTTCTCTTATTAGCCTGATCCACGATGAAAGGCAAAGCGAGTATGTTGTGCTTAATCTAGGTTGGCGTCGTTTACATGGAAGTAGATGTTGTCGAACGATACGGAATGAGACCTAGAAGTGCATTGGGAAATCCACGTACAGATGAATTGGGTATCTGAGCTTGTAAACTTGTTTGTCTTGCCGCAGATTGTTGTATCGTACGCGGCAGACGCGTGACGAACAGCCGTCAGGCCGGCGGCGAGAAGAACAGCGTTTCTCATTGTTTGCGCCGTAGATGTGATGAGACGAAAGGAAGGTTTGAAGGGGGTTTGTCGTAAAATGTGATTCTCGTATTAGTGGGCGCAAATGTGCAGGTTAAAGACCGTGACGATCAAAAGAAGCACTTTCTTGATTGCGAGAGAGCTTGACGGGAAGATGCAACGACGAAAGGAGAACAAAAAGTCGGAGTGCAGACCGGAGGACGACGGTAGCAGGCGATGAAGATGGCTGACGGGTCCCAACGGGATGAGCTACCTCACTGTCACAGTGTCACTCACTCAATGGACGGGACCAGGGAGGCAGGCGTTGGTTGGGGTCTGTGGGTGGAGCAGATGGAAGGAAGAAAAAAAAAAAGATGACGATGAGGAAGGAGGGAAAAAATAGAGAGACACTGGGAGAGAAGGAGGCTAGCCTACGGATACAGGTCTTTGGTGACATTCCTCACGTTCTGGGCCCAGCTCGCCTGCCCATCCAAGAGCTGAGAAAATATTGGCAGGAGGGGCTGAAAAAGGACAGGAACCAGACCTTCGACCCTGCCCGCTTATCTCGCGTCAAATGACAGCGGCAGGACCTAATGCCATAGGTAGATGGGTACAGGAAAGTGAGTGTGAGTCCGGGGTCGATGATTCGGTTGTGCTCTCCCGTTTGGTGTTGGCAATTCGCATTGGCATTGGCATTAGCATTGGCGGCAGCATCGAATTTGCTAGCTTTGTTTGGCAGCTACCTGGTATCCTCTCTCATTACATCACCTCACCTAAAGGTACGGAGTACCTCACCACGCTCACTCATTCACCTTGATTTTCCTCTCGTTAGCTTCGAGGTAGAGGTAGCTCTAGCCTCAGCTGGGCTGTCCACTGGGCCCGGCGCATGCGGGCGAGCTAAAAAACAAGCATATGCACCGTCTCTTCCCGATTGGGAAAAAGGCGTCGGCCGGCCGTCCACGACCTGGTCGGGAGGGCGTCTGTGGCTGCGCCGAAGAGATAAGATCCAAATGTTGATAATGAGTGGTGCTTCATATCGTAACTGTGGGCTATGAAATGTTTTTTTTTTGAAGCATGTGAGCATGAGTTTTGAAGTGAATGAGTGAGTAAATGGTATGTTTGAGTAAGATTGAGACGTCGAGTGAGTGAGCCAGTTAGCATTCGTCTCACCGGCAGTGAACAGACGCAGTATTTCTCACATTAACGGATTATATCCAGCAATCGTTCGCCCAAATGAACAGTAGAAAGCGAGGTTGCTGAACAAATGGATCGATAAGATTTCACTAGCAATTGAAAACCGCCTGCATATAACATATAATCTAGTATACATAGTCAGTAGAGAGGCGCTGGCAGAAGTCCGACAGGCAGGCATGGCCCCACCTTGCGACATGGTCGACGATGAAATCTGGCAATCGATTCCGTGAGAGTCGTCGTGATGTCAGCCGGTTTCTGAGCCGTCAACATGAATGGTCGCGAGTCCGCCTATCCACAAGTGGAAGCAAAACTGCAAAGCGTCCCAATATGCGACATGATGAGTTTCGTTGATTAGTATGAAGTGATTGTGGTGTATGTGCTTTATATCTGGGAGCTTCCTATGTACCTCAGTGAAGTCAACGCGCGTTTGGGTAAGCGGCACAAGATCAATACTGCAAACCTGCTCCAACCCCCCTCAGTCAACACGAAGATTGAGCAGGAGGTGGATGAGAACATGACTGCTACTTACCAAGCTCATGTCGTCTAGATGGTCAGTCGAACTTCCCTGAACCGATCTCTACCGTACAGCTTTCATTGTTCGGGTTCTCTTGGGCAGTGCGAGATGAATGGGAGTCGCTCCAGCCTTGCCCTCCAACTCTTGATGGCACAAGTTGAACCCGAAGCTGTCATGCGGCAATATTCACCACCATTCAATGCCCTACTCCCACTTACTCACTCACACTGCCCTGGGCCAATGCCCCAATTTCCCCAGAGCCGCAATGAGTTAAACTTAACCATAAATCGCAATGTCAAGCGGCCCTCCACGCCTTGCGCGCCCTGCAAGGCCCTACAGAGCCTAGAACGTGCGTTAGTAAGCCGCCCGAGCAGTTAGAACGCTTCGACCGAGTCATGTTGCAGTGCTTCTCCAACTGACGCCTACCGGGCTTCTCGGCCACCGTGTTAAGCCTCAGAGCAGCAATGGCTCGTAACCCGTAACATGCCCAAAACAGCATGGCGATGGGCGAGGGCATCCAGGGGTGAATACTAAAGGAATAGATCGTATCCCCCAGAATCTCGTATTTGCCCGCCTGTGCAGTACATAATCGCTGCGTCGCCCCCCGTCTGCTTCCTTACTTCAGTCATCCTTTCTTCGCGCAGCAGAGATCTGACTGTATGACCATGTCGAAGCTCGTTAAAATCCGATGTTTTGGGTGGTGACCTTTTGTCGGATTACGATGCCACAATGCGTCGCCCACCACCTCTACCAACACCGCCGCACCACTCGGCACCGACACAAAATACGCCAATAGCTTGGGTCCTTGGTATCGATGCAAAGGTTCGACGAATCGATGGCTTTTCAACCCCGGACTTCGACCCAGCGAAAAACAGAAAAACGGTGGCGGGATAAGGCCCCTGAATCCCGCCTCATCCGAAGGATCAATGGCCGCACCATCACACCAAGACCACCAAGAACACCAAGACCTTGATGTCTCCAGCGACTTGCAGCTTCTTCAAGACTGCAATGACTCTAATTCGCCTGCGAAAACGCGATCCCGCGACAGGAAAGGGGAATACTCTGGGCAGAGTGCCGCTGTATCCGTTCGCCGACACACCAAGAGCCTTTATTACGGTCTTGTAGCATGCAGACGCAGTCCAGACTCGGGAAGGATTTCACAACCCGCGGGTAATGTGACAGGAACGGCTTGAGAATTTCGACTAGCAAAAGCGCTTGACCAGGAGGACGACTGGCGCTCCAGTCGAATCGGGATGGAAAATCTCAGAAAAAAAGTCGTTGGGGGGCGCAGGTCCAAAATCGGCGAGGGACTGAACCGATCAACCGACGACGAGCATAGGCCCGACGAGTCGACGACGACGGTGAGCCGCCATACCAAGCCTGATTGAGGGTAAACCCGCGAAAGGAAAGGAACGCCTTCTCTCCGGGCTCTCCAGTGCGACTCCAGAATGCCACGCCATAAACCCAATCGACCCAAGTCGAGACACAAGGCTCCATCAGCCCTCAAGTTCTCCCTCGCCTTCTCGAATCCGAACCTCTGTGCCGTCCCACGATCCACCTTGCCGAGCCTGTAATCAACGAGGCGTCGTCAGCACCGACAGGGGATGATGCTGGGCCTGGTGGGAACCTGCGTCTCTCCGCTCTTGGTGCCAACTTGGCAATCCGCTGCACTAATGTCCGGGGGCCAAGTGACTTTTGCCTGCCCAGACCAGCGTATTGAGCAGTGCTACGGAGTACTAGTCCTGACTCCTGTTGTCATGCTAGTAACGGTGTGTCTCTCTCCCTTCCACCGCATGTTGCAGCTCACACACCCGTTCTTGTTTGATGTACCGTAAGCTTCGCCTGCCCGCCTTCCAGAGACGAACTTCTGTGGGTTTGCTTCTCCATCATCTTCTTGGCGCCTCTGACCGCTTCGTCGCGAATCGTCTCCCGCGAGCTCGTCGGGCACTAACTAGCCATCGCAACAAAACTATTCGCAGGTATCGAAGCCGAGGGTCGTAACTAAAGACGCGAAGAAAATCTGACCTGATCAGGCACCGCAGAACGTACTCATCGATTTAACGGGGATCTCCTCGCAAATACGCATCGCATGTCAATGTGTTCCTTGCATGGGGGAAGCCCACCCACACAGTTCGAACTTTGTACTCCCGATTAGGCGCGGACATAAGCACGTCGAGCTGGGGAATCGGTTTCATCTTGGTAGCTATCGTGGTACCTCTGTCTGAACCTTTTGAACAATGGCAGTCGGCACCTGCGTACCTAGCCGCTGCTCATTCGCGGGCAGAATCGCATCGTGAGGTGCAATAAAGCTTCTTGCAATTACCGTGCGAATGGCCGTCGGGACTTTTCAGCGCATAGTCTAGACTGACTCTGGATCTCTGTGGATTCAATTGTCTCTGCCATCGTCACATTGTGGGACAAAAGCGAGAGTCTCGAGCCAACGGCAGGCTTCGTTTGTGGTGTGGTGGCCCCCGCGGCAATTGCTCGATCGAAGTGGCTTGGCCACTGATGCGCAAGTGTCTCATCCGTCCGTCTGTGCCTGAAGATCACGACTCCAAGTCTGTTAGTCTTCCCTCTGCTCCAGGTCTGTACGGTGCACATTGCCGAGTTTTCTGGTGTACTCCTTGAAGTATGATATTCATGTCACCCCGCGGTCCTTTGTGCGAGACATTTGAGCTTAACGAGTCTCTGTTCACTGTTTGCCTCTCGAATTGTCTGGCCCATGGCATGGCGGCTATTGGATGGTTGCATATGCTCCCTGTTGATGTGCATGCCCGAAGTTGTCTTTGGCAGATGGTCATTGGAAGGAAGCTGATGGGTTGAGAAGGTGAGGCGACTACCTTGAGAAACCGCTAGGCTCTACGGGGTAGCAAGTCTCAGTCTCGGCGGTATTCTGTGGCCAGTCACCCAGTGTGATTTTGCCGTAATGAAGGTCCCTCCATGAACCCCCGTCCTCATCTCCTGAATTCCGCCACTCCGATGAAGGAGGACGGCGGGAGCTTGGAGGAGGGGTGGAGAGGAGAAAGAAGGCAGAGGAGGATTCGTAAGTGGTGTCTCGGGCGGCGACTGTCAGCTTTGAATTCCGTTCGGGCGCTGGAGCACCCCCTACAGGATACGAAAGCTTGGAGCTTATCCATTATATCGTCCGTAAAGGCTGCACCGACGTGCTTGCACCAGAGAGTGGCCTGAGTCAATGGCGGAAATATTATCGCATTGCTGGCGGAGGACGCATAGAATGGCTGAGCGAGAGAGGCTCAGCACTCTCCCCGTGGGAGCTGTGAAGCCGATAGACAGGGTCGGGATGACCCCTCGGAGGGTTGTATGGGTAAAACGACAAAGCAAACGGACGATGGCGATCAGCGAGTATGTCAAACCGATCCTAGTCTCCTACCTTAATTCTGAGGCGATGGAGATTCCCATGTTCATTGCGAAATGGGGCCACCATTATTGGGGGTATCTCTGTCATCTTCCTTGCCCGTCGCGTAACAGAGTGGATGTGCGCTGTATCTGACGACGAGCAGCAAGTGTCCGCCGTCAGTTGGAGTCCAATTCTTCAGAGCGTTCCGCCAGCGCCAGGGGAGTTGTGGCAGATGACGATCGCTGATGGGAGGGTCTCTCCCTCTAGTCGAGCACAAGGAGTACTGAGTCGGGGTTGGTCAGTAATCTCCAGAATACATGTATTCCGAATGACTGCGTTCATGATAGTCTCAAAGACGAGCCACGCGCCGGCTGGGCGGAAAGCAACCACCTCGGATGGGCTTTTGATCGCGTATGTAGCAGAGCGCTCCCCGCTGACTCTGGCCATGCAGGTGGAGTCTGTTCATTAACCATGCGGGTTCGCAGAATGGTGAAATTCCAGGGACCGCACAAAGTGGAGTGATGAGCGCTGGTACTTCCCGACAGAGTCTTGAGAGGGACGACGTTGTGACCACCTGTCGCTAAGCATTTAGCCAAACCGAACCAAGGGCAGTGGAAGCGCCGCAACGGCACCGCCAGTACATGCGAGCGCACGCCATCTCGGAGGTTGGCGGAAAGTGAAGCAGACGGGATGAGAAGAAGAAAGCAGCAGATATTGACATGACCAAACCTGACCTGACAGAGTGGGGGTGAATCTGCTGGAGTCTTGAAGGCGCTTTAAGCTTGAAGGAGTTGTCTCCGACATGATCCAACGATTCTAGACTTGTCTCGCCTGTCGTTGCCTGTCTTGCCGCACTTTCTTCTCTCATCTCTCCCTGCCCTGCTGCTTCCTTCCCGCATCTCGATAACAAGATGGGACGCGGAAACTGTTCGGGTGGCAATGCACCGCAGTATCTACAAAAAGACATTACCAGCAAGAGCAGCTTCCGTAATCGACAAAGTCCAGAAACTTCTGGCTGAGGTACCAGTTCGAGATGATGTCACAGACTGCAAGCTCAATCAAAAGCTGACAGGCCTGCGAGCAAGTGAGGCTAAGACAAATTCAGGTCCCTTGCTGGCATGCCTGCCACGCTTGCCATGCCTGCCATGCGGTGCCGTGCTAGTGCAGCAGTTGGGACTTAGGGCCCGGTAGTGAGTCTCTGCTCCTGTCGTTCCGTGCTCTCTGTGGCAGGGGTTCATCTGGGAGGGAAGGGAAGTGACTTCCTGAGTTTCCTACGGTCCCAAGGAACAGAGAGGAACGGTAGGAACGGACGGTCAACACTCGGAAAATGACATGGCAATGACATGGCCATGATACGTAGTAGGAAAGTGCTCTCCTGACGTCTGGTCATCTCAGGCTTTCAGTTAATAGAAGGGAGGAACAGACGGGAACCCAAAGGCCAAAGAGCGGAAGGCATCCAGAGGACGTCACTACGTATCTCATCTGCCAAGCAATCACGGGGGCCCCTCCTGATGTATCCGTAACGGCCACTCAATCTCACCTTTTATCTGCGCTTGCGGCTTGTCTTAAGTTACTCTGCTAAGGGAAGGGTATGCGTAGATACTTGTTACCCAGTTTTTCGTGCTTCTCCAATCTCCAATTGTTCTCGAACATACAAGTATCCGTACGCTCTGAAGTATCACTAAGATTTGTGAGGGCCTCCAGTGTCCCCCCTTCGGCTCACCAGATGGCCCCTGTATTCCAGCCACCGAGGTACTTCATCTCACCACTAAAAACTAGTACCGATCTGATGTACCTCGCAACATTGAAGGGATACACAACATAAAAAAAATAAAATCAAAAAACGACTCTTTGAAGCCAACCGTTTTGGCTCACATTCCCTCTGTTCACTTCCTCCCCGTTCGCTTTCCCAAGCATCCGTACGGTGCCTCCCGCGGGACCACGTAATGAGAGACTTGTCATTAGTCAACAACAAGCATCGCAGCTCCCCAAAGCAACCTGCGCTGACATCGCAAAACCACTTTGCCAGCAAGCCTGCAGCTTTGAGAGCATCAGCAATGCAGAGATGCTACGCCAAAGGCTTGGAAATGGTCCGTCGGCGAATGTTTCCTGCCCACCAATAAACCTCATCCGTCGAGACTTGAGACTTCAAAACTAGACTCCCAAAGAACCAGAGGCGGCTCAGACAGGGGAGCAGCATTCTGGATCGAGAGTTCAGGGACCGGGCCAAGACCTTCCCGTCGCTTGTCCTACACTCAGGCCGGCCGCCCTCGACTTTCCAAAACGGAGGACACGCATCCCTTCCACGCCATCTCATTGTCCGTGATGCTGCCAGCCTGCAACTGTCCGGGGCATCCCGCCACGCCTGCAGCAGCCGCAAGTATCCGGGGTCTGTGTCTGAGTACAGAGAATAGTACAGTGTGCGTACGACGCCTTCTGGCAGAAAAGCAAACATGGCAATAGGAGCGCTCCGTGACGGGCGACGTACCTTTCCATGCGCGGCTGGCTCCCTCTTCTCCCTGGCCAGGCCTGAGCCGCTATTCGATCAAACCGTCTACGTAAGGATACACAGTACCTCACGTTGCAGTAAAACTCCGTAGCTGCAACCTTTACCTGCACGACGAAGGAGTCTTGGGATTCGACGCGGCTGCCGTACCGAATGCCAAGCTTCGAGCGGTGGAAACGTTGCCGTGCGATAAGGCCAAGAAGTCTCCAAGGCGAAAAGTCAGCGGCAGCGAACAACAAACTAACTCACTCCCTTGTGCGCCTCCGACTGCATCTGGCTTCTGGTTTCTTTTCTGCTCCCACTGCCGCCGAAAATCGTCCAATATCTCACTCACAGGCTATCCGAACATTGACTTCGCGAGCAAGGTAGCCAGGACACGTCAGGCTCACTCAGAGGCGAAAAGAGTATTCCATGACAATACTCCGTGCGTACCGTTTAATACCTCTCAGACGGACCCAAGTACCTTGCCTACACACGTCCTTTCACTACGCTATTCTAGGAAAGCCAAGTACCTGGTCCCGGTCCCGGTCTCGCTACTTTTGTGCTCCTGCTCCTGCTCCAAGAGTCCTGGGTGTGTCCTCGTCCTTGGTACCTCCTGGTCCCTGTTCTTGCTGCGACTTTGTAGTATGCTTGCTGTCACGAATACCGGTGCGGATAGGAAAGCGGCAGCGAAGCAGAGCAAAGCAGTAACGACGCAGGAGCGAGCAGCAACGGCAACCGGGATGGATGGGAAATCGCTGGTTCCCTCTGGCCATCTGTGAACAAGGATGCGATGCCCATGCCATGCCTATCTTTTTCTCTCTCCATGCCATGCTCCCATCCAATCCACATTGAGGTCCCGCATTGCCCATCTCCAAGACTCCATCCCATCCCATCCCATCCTATCCACGCACCACGTCCCATCCCATCCCATCACGCATCGTCCATCACCCATCCCCTATCCCGACTGTCCAGCTTTGTGGTCCACAGTTCACAGTCCACAACTCTCGGACGGCACCGTCGGCGGAGAAGAACGAGGGGAATAACAAGAAAAAGAGCCAAGACCCTGGAGGATATATCAAGAAAGAGCCCCTGTGCCCTACCCGCTGCATTTTCCCACTTGAAATCGTCCGTTCATCCATTACTGTGGTACTGTTACTGTATTCGTGCGCTTTGCCCTCACCTTCGTTGGAGATTGATGAAATTCCGGGTTTGAATAAACCTGCCGCTCGCTCCACGTCTGCCCAGCTTCTTTCACATTAAACTACACCAGATTTCCCCCTCCTCCAAGAGCTCTTCTTACCTCACCTCACCTCCCTTACCTCTCTTCCCGATTCACCTGTCTGGGACACATCACCAAACTCCATCGACCACTTCTTACAACGGGCGCCAATCCCATGTGAAGCCGGTTTGAGCATTAGTGCACCTGTCCAATCCCACTTTCGCTCTCACGTACGCCGTTCGTCCTACGTCTACGCCGTCACCCGCACCCACCTTTCCGATCCCGCCAATTTGTACTTCTGCGCTCCAAAAGTACGACTCGACTCGATTTGTCTCGCTGTTCATTCACCAGACAAACCGCAGAAAAAGGAAGCAGAAACCGACTTGCCAAGCAACGCAAGGGAATTCAGCTTTGGGCTTTTGAGAAACCCATTTTCGATTATCAGTCACTTCTCAGACCCATCAATTTACACAACTCGCGGCCGTCGTCCGATCCTAAGAGTGTCCACCATTCACCACCCCAACGCCCAACCCGTGTGCCTTCAAAAGGGCCACATTCGTCACTCCGACTTGCCAGCAAGATCAACAACTACCACGACAACTTGTTTTTCGCTCGCTTTCCGCAGACGGAAGCCGCGTTGCTCTAACCAAGAGTATCGACTGGATCACTTTTTGATTTCTCTCTTCGGAACCCGTCGACATCCCACCGGCCTTGCCTACCCTGCAAATACCCCCGGCCTTCATCACACTGAACAAAAAGGGACGTCAACCCTTTTGTCATTCGTCCGTTATCCGTTGGCTCTGTTCGTCAACAGAGCATTTAATCGATGGCTGCAAGCTTCGTCCGTACAAACCTCATCACCACAGACTCATCCTCAACCGTCGGCAGTATGGTTTCCGAATCACCGGCCCTCAGCGCAGGCCACTCAGATGCTGCTTCTGGCACCGGAACGCCGAACTCCTCCCCTCCCGCTTCTAGGCCTCGCAGCCCCGAGCTGAAGCATCACGAATCGCTGGATGCCTCCGATCTGGAGCCCCTTGAGCCATTGAACGTCAAGAATGTTTGCTTCGTTGGTGCTGGTTTTGTTGGTAAGTAAAATCGTCGCGATAGCCATCGGCATCGAATTCTCCCCCGTGGCCGTGGCCATGACTCTTGTCCATCCTACATCCTTGCTCGGCCCATGTCTTTCAAGGCGTGAACTGCTGTATTAGCTCCAGATTCGAATTAGCTGGCAGGCGTCACGAACTTAATATCGGTGGATGCTGTAAATGTCACTGATTAAATCTGACGCAAGCACTGTCGTCAAAATTGGACTCATACAGACCTCGTATTCGATAGGATCGAAGATGGAGCTAACAAATCATTGCAGGTGGCCCTACTGCGGCTTTGATCGCACTTCACAACCCCGACCTTACCGTCAACGTCGTGGACCTCAATGCCGACCGTATCGCCGCATGGAACTCTCCCCATCTCCCTATCCACGAGGCTGGACTTCCCAAGATCGTCCGCATCTCTCGTGATGGTACCAACGAGGCGACAGCCTTCCTCCCCTCAGTCAGCAACTCTGTGAAGATTGCTCCTCGCAAGCCCAACCTCACCTTCACAACCGACGTCCAGCGATGCATCGGCGAAGCAGACATTGTTCTCATTTGCGTCAACACGCCTACTAAGACCTACGGACTCGGTGCTGGTTACACTGCCGATCTGAGCGCTCTGGAAGGAGCGTCTGAGACTGTCGCCAAGTATGCAAAGGATGGTGCTGTCATTGTTGAGAAGAGCACGGTACCTACGGGCACTGCTCGTATGATCCGCGAAATTGTAAGTTCTTAAACCCAAGAATATGTCGACCACAACTGGTCCGTCTTGATAGCAGAAACAGATGGAAACTAATACCTAAATAGATGGCCCAGTACCAGCCTGACGCCGAATTCGAGATTGTCTCGAACCCCGAGTTCCTTGCCGAGGGAACCGCAGTCCGCGACCTTATGCATCCCGACCGCATTCTGATCGGCAGCTCCACCACTCCTGCTGGTATTCGGGCCGCCAACGCCCTCAAGAGCGTTTACGCCGCCTGGGTTCCCGAGCAAAAGATTTTGACCGTTAACACTTGGTCCAGCGAGTTGACCAAGCTGGTAGCCAACGCCATGCTTGCTCAGCGTATCAGCAGCATCAACAGCATCAGTGCTCTCTGCGAGGAGCTTGGTGCCGACGTGCAGGAGATTAGCCAGGGTATCGGCGCGGACACTCGCTTGGGCAAGAAGTTCCTTCACGCAGGTGTTGGATTCGGTGGTTCTTGCTTCGAGAAGGATATCCTCAACCTGGCCTACATGGCCCGTACTCTCCACTTGGACACTGTCGCCGACTACTGGATGGGTGTCCTTGATATCAACAAGTACCAGCGTGAGCGCTTTGCCCAGAAGGTTCACCGCGCCCTCAACGGCAACCTGCGCCGCAAGAAGGTGGCCATCCTCGGATTTGCCTTCAAGGAGAACACCAACGATACCCGCAACAGTATTGCTGTGCACATCATCACTGAGCTGGCTCACGAGATGCCCAACGAAATCGCCATCTTTGACCCCGGCTGCGACCCTGTCGAGGTGATGGAGGAGGTCCGTCAGTCTATCCCAGACGAGCGTGTCGTTGAGCGTGTCAAGGTCCACACCAACTGGAGGGACACCGTCCACGGCTCGAGTGCGATCTGTATTCTTACCCCCTGGTACCACTTCCGCTACCCGAAGCAGGCCCAGACTACTGCTCGTCGCTCGTCTGTCTGGAGCAGTCCCGAGGCGTCCCGCGAAGAGGCCAAGGCTTTCATCAAGGATACTCTGTCTGAGATGGACATTGTCGAACTTGAGAAATTTGTTTCTCGCACCAGCACCAACACGCCAACGGATCCATTGAAGCGCATGAAGGCCGAGGCTCAATGTCAAGAAGGCTGCAAGGGTTGCAACTTTGATGCTGCCAACGAAGACTTGGGCGACCCGGTGGACTGGGAGTGGGCAGCGTCGGTCATGAAGCGCCCTCGTCTTGTGCTCGATGGACGTAACGTTGTCTCCGTTCCCGACCTTGAGAAACTTGGATTCCAGGTCCAGGGCATCGGCAAGGGACTGGTCATCTAAGGTGATGTGCCCAGAATCATAATGACGAGTCAAAGAAAGTGGTAGATGAGCAAGACTGCATGAGGCTTTGCATTTCGTTTGGACATGCAACAACGAAAAGGTACATTGGACGACAAATCCTCACAACTGCACAGTAAGGCGTTCCGGTGGGCAAAGGCAATGGGCGGCGTATCGTTATTTCATGCCCAGAGGATCATGGTTTTTAAAACCTCGGGTTTTCTTTCGCTTTCACTTCCACATAGGTTGTTGGAGGACACCTCTGGGTCTAGCCAACTTTGTAATTCTAACCTTTTGACTGTCCTAGAGGCAGAGGTGGGAAGCTATCACTGATTATGGGATCAAATATACCCATGAGTTACACATTTTACAAGAAGACAATTATGCGTTGATATGTGACATGGCTACCAATAATATCCGAGACCCTTGCGGATACCGGAATTCACTGAAGTTGAGCCTCACGTCTTAGACACTACATTATCCGTAGAACTGGAAGGTATGCCTGCAATGTTAACAATGTCCCGGTCCCGACTCGGCACAATCTCCGCCGAATAGCACCACACATTTGGCTTACCGCGGGGGGCCACAGGTGCTTGCGCGTCCCCAGGCGAGCTCGATCCACCGTTTTTAAACTAATCAAACGGTAAAGGTGAAATTGGGTGGTTCCGAGTGACGATCGGGGAATCGGGGAAGAAATTGATCATTCGCTCCCCGGGGGTCCTTGTCCAATTTACCTGGTGCTTTGGTGGGGGCGATGGACCGGGGTTGTTCATTTGCTCTTCGTTCCTCCGCTATAACTTTATTCGAATTAACGAGCCCCTCGGGCCCTCCCCCTCGGGTATTCCAATGGGATAACGGTTTGGATTCTGGACGTGACGGTGGTGAGACCATAATGACCCTTGTACGTAGTAGCATTCCGTACGGAGGACGAACACAGATACAGGAAGGAATTTCGCCCAGATTGACGAGATTGTGTTGTGGGTTTGGGTGATGTGTTCGTTGGGGGATGTCCACTTGTAGCGTGATGATTGACTCGCATACGCGGAGCTTTTTACGCGGTACGAATTGGCAGGCTCTACACACTGCCAGGTCCGATCTTCCCTTCCGTTTTACTCTCAGTCGTCAATTGACCGTATTGACCGGGAGGGCAGCCGAGAGAGAAAGGGACCTGCAAATTGCAATATGCGCTCAATGAATCTGTGGATGACGATCTTGCGACATTCCCGCCAGCGGCTCTTCCGGAGACGTTTGTCATAGATTACCTTGCAACCTTTTTTTCTTCCAGCGATATGCCACAGCCCCTAGCCAGCCAGCCGGGTGGATAAAATGGGTGTGTTCCGCTGGGACCGTGTAGCGCGTTCCCCCCATTGGCGGGATCTACCAGGCGTTGAAAGCACCGAACTTTGGAGCGTTTGTTATCAATCAATGTTTCACATACGGCTACTTTATGCCAGGCTTGCCTTTGCGCTACGGATACTACTTATCAAACGTTGACCCTCTACCCGGTGGGAGACCAGAGATCGCAATATGGTGTTTGGATGTTTGGGAAACCTAAGTACCTTACCTTGGGCTCCCATCTTGGGTTTTTTTTTTTCTCCCCTGTGACGCAATGGTCGCTGTGTACAGTAGACGGGAGCATGCGGCTCACTGGGTGACGGGTAGATTGCTGGTGGCGTGTTCGACCGTTTGGCGCCATGAACGGACCGAGAAAAGCTTGGCTTTGTGCTTGCAGATTTGCCCCTGAGTTTGGTGCGTCGTGGTGTAACGACAGCCCACCCTTTGGAACGAGACATCGATGCTGTAATGGGGATTCAATCTGACCATTTGGTGGACTTTCTTTTTGGGATTGTAGCAGGGACTACCGACCAAGTGCCGATGTGGATTGTTTGGAGACACCCGAACATTTTGGAGTTGAGTTTCTAGTTCAGTAGCAAGTGGGTGGTACAATGCTTTACCGGTCGATACGTTCGTTCTATTTCTACTACTCCCACTCACTACTCTTTTCACTGCTACCATTGCTGCCACTATTCCCGTGATTACTACTCCTGCTATTGCCATCCATGCTATCTCTGTTCCTGTTGCTACTATCCCCGCTGCTGCTACTACTTCTCTCACGACTATTCCTGCCTTTCGTTCCTCATTTATTCCGTGTGGAATACGCTCTAGAAAGCGCCTAGTAAATACGATACTTATAGTTGCTTTGAAAAGACGGCTGTTTGTGCTGAACGGTACCTCATCCTGCTTTGTCACGCACTTGAGTGGCCCGTTCGTCCATGCGTCTATGGCGGGAAGGACGCGTTGGCGGAGCGGAGGACCGTAGGAACGAGAGGCCTGGACTTTGGCCCCATTGACATAACGGTTCCACATCGGGAGTTCTAGACTGGGCTTTTTATTGACTTGGGAGGTTTTCTTCCGTACAGAGTCCATATGAGTGATCCATATGAAATGCAAGCTCCCAGCAACATTCATGTTTTCACACACGCGCGCGCGCGGTAGCGGGCCTTCCGGCCGGGGGAGGGGTTTCTGGTGGTGGCGCAGGAGGCGGGGCCGGATCGGACGGCGCGGCGGGCTTTTGAGGGGGTTTTTGGTTCTCGGACGATGGATCCCCCTTCTCCGCCCCCGGACGCGTATGTCTTTCCGGCTGTCCGGCACGACTAGACCTGAATTGTTAGAGGTATGCCAGACAGTCAGATGTCTGACGCGGATCGCTTACAAGACCCCATGGATGCGGGCGCATCGAGGTAGACACAAACAGTGAGGTAAACGTCGACGAGATCTGTGCCGTGCACGTGTTTGCTTAGGGGAACTTCTTCTAGCTTGTGTGCATATGCTTGCATGTGGTGACATGGATCCAACCACTTTGGGTTTGCGAGGAATGGGACGGGTATACGCATGTCAAATAATTACGATGGGTCGTTCAGAAGTTTGTGCTATATTGTTTCAATTCTCAATTCCGACGGCTAGCGATCGACTATTCATGATGGTAACCTTTCGAGAATATCTTATTGGGGAGGTACACACATTCCGCAAAACCGAGAACCCCTTTCGAGGAAACACTAATCGATGTGCCCCCAAGCTTCGTCTTGACAGAAGGCTTGAAGAAAAATCACTATTCGGAGATGCTAAGAGACTTGACAGTGACAGCACCACCTCGAGCAAGTGTGGCATGGTTGAAGACGCCGTACCGATACCCCATGAAGTGGAGGATGCCACGGTCAATTTCCTCGTGAGGCTCACCGAGAGACTCAAAGTTGACACCATCAGTGCTGTAAGAAAACTGTCCCTCCTGGCTATATAACGAGTTGACGCCAACCTCGAGGCGCAACCAGACTGTCGCACCACTCAATTCCAGACTCGCGATCTCGTCGCCCTTATTGACGGTATGCCATCCATCATCCGGAATCATTAGAATATTATTCACCATCGCCACCCTGGTGCTGTTCTCACTCTTGATGATCCCAATCCAAGCTGCAGCGTAGCGGAAGAGGACAACGCCCGCCCGATCGCCGTCAACCATCTGCGAGTGATCGAGTTCAATAGTGAGGGTAGACTGAGGCCCAAGAATACGATGCGTGAGTGTATTCCGAGCGCGGAAGAAATCGTCCGTGACAGTCGCCGTATGGAGCTTGAGGCCGTTGTTGATAGCCCATGCCGAGTTATCTGGATTATGATTCCATTGATATTGGGGACCGAGTGTTTCGAACTTGTCTGTGCCAGTGATGGGCTTAACTGGGTGCTCCGGGAGAGGGTAGGGATAGGAGCTCGCCCACTGCCCATCCACGAAATCTACGTGAGGCCAACCGTCATCGTCCCAGTGGACAGGTGCGAGGACGGGAATGCGGCCTCCAGGGTACGCTTCGAGGTGCGCGATGTAATGCCACTCGTCGTCGGGCGTGCTGACGAGAGCGCCTTGGTGCGGGTTGCCGGCGCCCGGGACTGGATTTCCGTTGCTTTGCAACACCCATTTCCACTCATAGGGCCCAAACGGTCCAGTTGTAGACTTGAGCACGATTTGGTTTGGGACTGGCTTGACGATCCAAAGGTACCAGGCGCCGTTCCTCTTGTAGAAACGAGATCCTTCGATGTAGCCGAGCTCCTCTGTCGAATTGAAGACAACCTCGTTTCTAACAACATGCAGGCCATCATCGCTCAACTGAGCAACTGAGATGTTGGTATTGCCGTGCGCTACGTACATCTTATCGTCGTCATCTATGAGCATGCCCGCGTCGTATAGACAGATATCAATGACGGAGCTCTGTGTCCAGGGTCCTTCCACGGCGGGCGCAGTGTAGACATAAGTCTTCCAGTCGCCCACGATGCACCCTCCCCAGTAGAACGTGTCGGTGCTCTTGCGATAGTTGAAGTAGGATGCAAAGATGCCCTGATTGTAGCGCTGGCCAGGTCCGGAGACGAGATCAAAGCCCTTCGTGTTGCCAAAATCCAGACTAGGTACTGAGTGGGAGAGGTATTCCCAGTTGACGAGGTCGTAAGAGCGTAGGATTACTGCTCCAGGTGAAAACTGAAAGGTTGAGGCAGAGTAGTAGTATGCGTCACCGTGGCGGATTAGGTCGATGTCTGGCAGATCTTGCCAGATAATGGGATTGGTGAGATTGGTCTGGGCTGCAGCCCAGGCCAAGAACTGAAGGAAGATGAAGTAGACGAGCATGATGACACAAGACAAAGACTTTTCTTTGTAGGACCGTCTGATTTGCCGTGTATTCTTCAGCTTGACTGATCACCTATATGCCAGATAATCATGGGGACACTCTTATTTAAGCCTTTCTGATCGGATGGCAGCCTGTGGCTGGATCCTAAGGGAACTCCAGATCTGCACCACCTCATTTACCGGCATGAGTGAATTCTCTCAACCCGGAAGATACACTATTCGCAAGAAAATGCAGAATTGTTACCATTACAAAGGCTCCTCTCAGGCCTAGACGGCAAAATGCAAACCTCCGGTGGGCCAACCGGTGGGATCTCCGGTGGAGGGAATGCCTCTCTTTCGTCGTACACATGAAGATTAGTGCTCAGTGAGAATCAAGATACCTTGACAGTATCGCATCCTTGCACTGAGCGGTTAAACACCACCGTGGCTGGACTTCAGGCCATCATTGTGGTCGCCTGATTGGATGTCGCCCTGGTCCATGAGTCGGCCTTGTCGGAGTTATGGAGTTGATACATCCTCGCGTCTGATGCGGCACCTTGGGGCTGGCCAGAGACTTTGTGATTGACGGGATTGTCGAGGTCAAAGTCAGCGGCATGCCTCTTTCGCATGATTTAATGATTTATCACAAGGAAATCATGTCCCTGAAGCAACCCTGCTAGCCACCGAAAATCGCGGTAAAGTTTACAATCGTTACATTTCCAATTATGGTCCACTTCCAACCGGAGAACGCTTCAAGCGATAGCTTTCTGCGAAACCTCAGACTTCATGTATTACATCTGGTTTCGAACTTCTCCATTTTCTCTCCCCGCTGTGAATTGATCTGGTCATACAATAAACAGCCAGTTTTAGTTCATCATAGTCCCGTCAAACACGTGAAAACGCCCCCAACCCATTCCATCGACGACCACGCGATATCGAACAGACTCGGAAGCTACAGATAGCTTACTAAGATGGATCCTTTCAATAAGCTACCGGCGGAGCTCCGTGTGAAGGTACTAATATCAACCCGATGTCTACGCACAATATCACAGCTCATCCAGGCCTCACCTATCATGCTTGCGCAATGTAACATGTCAAAAGGATATATCACGAAGAAGCTACTAGCCTCCGACTTTGACGATGGCATGATACAAGATGCCATGGCAATTATTCTCTTCCCTTCCCGGTCTGATGCTGACTTTGATGCTTTAGCTCGAAACCATTGCCTCTTTTGGGCAAGGCAACAATTCTCCAATCCGTTTTGCTAGCCTCTGGAAAGTCAGAACCGGGACTTAATCAAGAACATCAGCAAGCTCCATCAAGGACTGGTGTTTTTTATAAAGAATCCTGAACCTAAACCTATAAAAATATCTTTAGGTAGGAGGTCCCGATATGGCCTTTCCAAGATTAAATAATATAAGTTTTTGATGGAGGACTATCTTACAAAAGCCACTGCGGTCTTCCCTCCGCGGGAGTATCTGTGTCTCCCATCTCGAACAACACCACTTGAGGTTCAAAGGCCAGGCAGTGTGTTCTAGGTTCAATGCCGCCAATCTTACAAGTCTAGAAAGGAAGCGACTGCTCCGAGCATTTCTAAGGCACCAGCTCAAATTTATGATGAATAGCGATATCCGAGAACTCTGCGAAGAGTCACTATATCGACACAGCGGTCAAAAATTCCAACCATGGGACCTGCAGGCAATTCTGTGTGTTGACGAATATCTCAAAACACTATACGCGGCCATGTTTGCGCAGTGCAGCAATTCCTGGCTACCAGAGATTATTCAAGGCAAAGGTTCTACTTCCTCTCACCCTCCCGGCCTGCTTTACCCAGACAGCCTATGCGTCGACCCTGAGGCATATGCCTACGACATGGGCTGCGGACGTTATATTGCATCAAGGTTAGCTCATCGTGGATTCGATCTCATCACAATCCTTCTTCGATCTACTGAGGCCGGACAACCTGGAAGGGACCGCCTCAAGGAGTGGTTTAAGAATCTCCATCAAATATATGACTCCAGACTGGAGGACTCACACTATCTCATAGAAGGTTATGGTTTGATTGGTAGAGTATCGGAGGGTTCTAAAAACGGCCCAGGCATGTACCGGATTCTTCACTCGCGTATCATTCCGAATTATATGACGCTCACTAAAACGTACCTACAAAGGGCATGGGTATTTCTTGATGACGCCAGATTTTACCCCTCGTCCTCGCCTGACGCAAGCCCACATTTCCCGACTGAGGATGAGGCTCTGGAGGAGCGCTATCAGACTATGAAGAAGGATGAGGATTACTGGGACCATCCATGGCGAGCCAGAGCTCGGCATCGATCACAAAAATGGCACAACGAAATGTCTCCTGAAAAGATCAAGGTTGAAGACGACCAAGACTCAGAGCTTGAGAAAGTCCGCCAAATTTCACTGCCTGAAATAGTAGATGGAAGATGTTCAGATAATCTACGTCCGTTCTGGCAATGAGATAGTAATCCAGCCTATGGACTGATGAACATCAAGTGTGGAAGATGATCAGCATGGGTTTGACACCTGGTACGTAGTTTAGAGGGAAGTTGGGTAGCTGGCTCCAGCACTCGCTAGTATTTAGAATACTTCAAGCATCTCCAGAGACATACGCGATGCATATCACCACCACTATCAAATTTTTGCTGTACATGTAATCATAAGGCTCCGCCGAAGTGAAACTACGAGTTGGAATCTGAGCGCGACAGAGCCGGGTGGGGCCGTATTGGTACACGAGGATACGAAAATTCAGCGATTGGCTCCCACTGGGGCGCGGCCTGTGGTTGAGTACGAACCTACGGTTCTGGCTTGCTGCTTAAATATTGCAACTTGTCTACCATAATGAGCAAGATCACCAACAACTACCTTAACTGCAATTTTCTTTCACATTCTTTACAGCGTCCATTTGTTGCCGTCACTCCGATTACGGGGAAAGTCTTCATTTGTCTCGAAACATTTTCACTATAGATCAAAGACCTCCTTGGCCCTTAACCTCAAGGTGTAGCTAGAATGGGTCTCGTTCATTTCGAGGATGGAAAAGTCCTCTTCTACCCGTACACGCCTTCAAAAGCTGCAGGTGTCATTTTCTTGTTTCTTTTTGCAGGTATCTCGGTCTATCATGTTTGGTTGATCCGTAGATATAAGACAAAATACTTCATACCGATGGTACTTGGGGGAATATGTAAGTTTCGACACCTTTGCCTTTTTTTACTACTTCTCCTTTCATATTTGTAGCATCGACGAGATTACTCAGGAATCTAACACCGCATGAATTCAATAGGTGACACATTTGGACACTTGGGTCGCGCCTGGGCAGGCTCGGCGCCTTTATCCCCTAAGCCATTCATGTTGCAGCTCATGCTCATTCTCGTTGCGCCTGTCTTCATCTCCGCAACCATATACGTCAATCTAGGAAGACTCAAAGAGGCCTTGCTAGGCCATCAAAGGCGGAAGTGCAGCCCTACCAGTATCTTCATTCTCACGGATATCATCGCCTTCTGCACACAAATCGGCGGTTCACTTGTACAAGTGATTGCGAACCCAAAGATCATGGAAATTGGAGGCCATGTTGTCTTGGGCGGTTTGCTTTTCCAGCTCTTCGTTTTGGTCGTCTACTTTGCTCTCGTCATGCGCTTTCAGCGGGCGACGCAGAGGGAAACCATTTATTTACAGCATTGGAGACGTTATGTTTGGACCCTGATCATCTCGGTGGTGGCTATCTGGGTTCGAAATCTGGTGAGGGCAGCGGAATTCGCTGAGGGTTGGTACGGGTTCGTCAATCAGCATGAAGCCATGATGTACATTTTTGACTCATTCTTGATGTTCTCTGTCATGTTCGCATACGCCGTCTTTCATCCTGGTCAGTTGATTGAAGCAGGGGGAAAGATGCCTAAGAACAGACAACGTATCAATTCGGAGCAGGTCGTGATGGGACCATTTGGAGATCTAGCTTAAGGGGTGCTGTGTTGGATGAGGCAACCGAAATGGATTTTTTCCACCTAATATCCAGTTCACTCTTCAGCTACTCATGTTAATACTCAAATGATCTATCCTGAAAGCGGTCATTTGCATGTAATTTACCTAATTCTTGATTTCATTGTAAGGTAAGTCTTACCTTAGTTAGATTCGGTTCAAAACGATTGCGGGCCTACCGATGTCGGGTGAGGTACCGACGATTGCTAGAAAATGGGATGACTGACATCACTGCTGTGGCTTGGTTGGTATTTTCAACGCAAGCATCTATCATCCAATGACGTGGTGCTATTTCTATTGTTTATCGCTTAACTTACTTGTGTTCAAGGACGCTTTTCCATTCTGCTGGACATAAAAATGACTGAACCGTTTAGTTTGATCAATAGCAATACACTGATCTCAATGCCATTAGTCTCTGCTCACACTTAGGTTTAGGCCACTGACCTTGGTATTCTACTGTAGGAGGACATCACTGACGATGCCGCCAACGTCTCCCATGTAGTCAAGATCATGTCGTTAGAGCAGATCATTAACTGAGCCGCCCCATAGGGTCAAAAGACCACGACCCTATCTCCTTCTGAAGTGACAATTGGGAAATCTGATGTCACTCTCTGCAGTCTATTGCTGTCAGAGCCTGCATATCTGGCTAGTGTTCATGCGGGTCTGTCATAGAGCTTGAGGGAAAGCGGGAGAAGACAAGGCGTAAGTTAATGTGAGCAAGAAGGGAAGCACGTATGGGTCGACCGTTATAAATCCCTGAGAACAGGCTTATGCCCTCGTGAGACATTTCCTAATGTCGATGTAGTACGGGCAGAGCCGCTGCAGCCTACAAGGCGCGGCTCCAAACCTTGGGTAGCGGTCCGCTTGCTGCACCTATACAACTCTCCTTGCAACGTAGAACAAACACATACGACCATACCCATTGGAAAACTCGGGATCCCGTCCGCTCTCCCATAGATAAGCCAGTGAGGGCCAGATTAGTAGTTGAGTCGGTGACGATCAGCGAATACCTGGTGTTGTATGTTTTTTGCTTGATTTTTTAGTCGAAGCGATTCAGGCCTGGAGGTGGGCGACGACAACTGGAGCTGATCCATGGTGGATAGCGCAAGTACATGTATGAAAAGCAAAGTTGATGGCACGATGAATAGCTCAAAAGGCATTTTGAAAGCTCAGAAACTCCTATAATTCTACTCAGTGATTGATGTGGTTCTTTCGATCGACGGTAAGTTCGCATCGCCCCTAACTCGCCGAAGATCACGTTGACAAGATTTGATGATATAACAAATCCGATAACAATTGAAACGTCCTACTACTTCATTGGATTTATTGAGCTTATTCACTCTAGATACTGGTCTATTTAACAGGGATTCAAATGCTGTGTTCACTTGTGGAATACTTATAGATTATATCAGCTCACGTAAGATCAATATTAACATAACATAACCAGGAGCTAGGAATGGAAGTTTACCTAGCAGCGGCCGTTTATTTCATGCATTTAAACGAAACAAATGATCTGAACACTGCAACAAGAGTTATTGTAACAGACGTTTGATCACACAACTTCCTGTCATCACTTCATGTTCGTTCATTTCTATTTCCATGCTTCATTGTACGTGTGATTGCGTTCAGCAATATAATACTTCACAAATAAGACCAAAAGCAAATTAGACATTGGAGCCATTGATCTCACGAAACATGCGATCGTACCCAAGGGGGACGTATGGAAACCAACCAAAATCTTGATCCCATGGAAACCCCTCATCACACCTTCTCCCTCAACCTAAACACCAACGGCGTATCCATATTCACCTGACTCTCCGTAGCAAACCAAGCACACGGCGGCCTTGTCACGCCCGCCGGGTACCCGATATCATACCGCAACAGGAGCTCCGCCAAAAAGATCTTGAGCTCGTTGGCAACCAGAAAACGCCCTGGGCAGGACCACTGCCCGTGCCCGAACGAGGGGAACTCGTTGCGCGTCGACGTGAACTGCCACTGGTTTTCCTGCCCCGGCTCCTGCCTCTTGCGCGCGAAGCGGAAGCCGTCAAAGACGTCCGGGTTCGCGAACTGCGAGGCATCACGGAGACCTTCTAGCGAGACGGCGAGGAGCGAGCCTTTTGGAAGGCGGGTGCCGTCTGAGAGGATGGTTGTTTGTTTAACATAGCGGTTCATCGCGGCTGCATGGGACTCGTATGTTAGTGAATCGAGGTCTTTTTCTGGCGAATTCGTTGTGTTGCGTCCTGAGAGATTTCATACTCAGCTGAACGGGGTTCATCCGTTGCGTCTCCTTCAAGAAACTATCCATCAGCCTCATCTTATACAACGTCGTCTTCTTCCAGCCCCCATCCTCGGCGAGGACCTTGTCAGTCTCCTCCCTCATCGGACCAATACACTCAGGGTGAGCCGCCAGGTCATACAGAACATTACATAGCAAATCCACAGTCGTGTGCGTGGACGCAAACGCAAGAGAGATCATCGCGCTCACGGCATCAAAGTCCTCCTCCTTACCGCGCTTAGACGAGTTCTTGTAATACCACTCCAGCGCGTCGTTGAACTTGACATCAGCACCGGCATCACGCAGCCGCCGCCGCTCCTCAATCTCGGGGAGGATGAGCGTCCTGGCGACCTCGCCGTACTTTTTGAGGGCGATGATCTGCGGCAGGAAGCGGTAAAGAACGGGGCGGAGGAATTTGGGCGTGGAGAGTAGCCCGCCGATGGCGCCGAAGATGCCTTGCGGATATTGTGTGCAGATGTAGAGCCACTCCTTGTTCTTTGTGAATCTCTTGCCGAGGAAGACGAGGGTTGAGAGGCGCACGCCCATTTCTGCGGCGTCTTTGCCGAAGGTGTATGAGGTCCATTCTGGTGAGGGGTTTAGACACAGCCACGGAATATATAGAACGGATCGAGCTTACCGGTGGTCTGTGGGAAGAACTCGCTGAGAATTTCGCGTGCTTCTTCTGCTAGAAGAGGTGTGGCCTCGCCTAGGATTTGCAAAAAGCGTGCCTTGTTAATGACTAATAAGTGAGAAAAATTGGCTCCAGGGACAAGACTCACTGAGATATTGAGTCATGTTAATTCTCAGAGATTCCTGGAAGATACGGTCCTCATTGATCTTGTGCGCCCAGTCCAGGCCTGGGTATTGCCCAAATAGCCTCTATGTTCGTTGGTCAGATCTCAAAAAATCATTATTCCTATCATGCATGTGAATCCAAAGAGAAACGAAACATCGTAAGAAACTCAAGACATACTCTTTCGGCAGACTTTCCGAAATCCAAATTCGGGTGGTCCTTGATAAGAGGGACATATCTCGGGGGCAAGACGGTAATAGGCACGTAGCCAATGACCTGGAAAGGTCCATTGTACTACATGAGCGCGACGCTGTTAGCAATACAAATTTCCCTTCCAAAGACTTGGGTGTGAAGTAAACCCTCTCTCACCTTCTGAAGACCCTCTTTGATGAGATTCTTACAGTCCGTCACGAAACGATACTGCGCCTTGATATTAAGAATGTCCCATTTTGGACCCCCGACATAGGGAATACCTCGGAACGGCTGGGTGCTGTAGTTGAAGTAGAAGAAGACGACCAGAGACAAAACAGCGACGGTAACTGTCACGTAAGTGTTGCCGCGGGCTTGAGCAAGCAAGTCCAACACAATCTCCATCATGGGCAATCGGACTTCGGTGCAATGTGATTCGAGAGTAAAACACCTTTCTTGCCTGCATTACGTCTATCTGTCCCAGAAGCTAACACAGCCCGCTTAAAAGCTTACAACAAGAAAATGAAACTCGAGACATTGTTTTCAATGTCTTGGCGTCTTGATGGATTAGGCCGAGTTACAAATCCAACCAAAGCAGCCGATGTTGCATTGTGGTCAGCACGTGTCGGGTCTTTTATCATTGGCCTTTGATACGACATGCATGTACGCTCGCCAGATAGGTACATGCGACATTTGATACCGGTAAGACGCACCTCACATGAGTTTAGCCGTCGGCTTCGGATGAATTGTACGAATACAGTGTCTCACCTTTGAAATGTCCCAAAGGGGGGACGGGAATCTGATGACATAACTAGGAGGATCATGCATGACACGGGAGTGGCGCCGTTGCCGTACCTTGTTCGAAAGAAGGGTTCAAAAGGGGGACATTCCGTATAAAACCCCGAGACCAATGTTCAAGGGGTGGCAACCAGCCGGTCAGTGCCGTTTCTGCCGTTGGTGTGCTCATGCTTACAACCTCCGTAATTGTGATCCCTTATCGACGGTAAACAATGATCCTTTCCAAGACATGGGCGAGCCTTCTTGCGCCACTCCAATACACGACGACAAGTCAAATTCAACTTGTGTTGGGGGTGCTGACATTTCTGGTGGGTGGATGAGTACCAAAGTTCTTTTGCCTCATCGTTGGTGTGGCACAATTGCATCTTTGGTGGTGTGGCCTTGCTGACACCCTCGCTCACGTAGATCGTCATACACCGGGTTGTTGTGACCATCTACCGGCTATGGTTCCATCCCCTTTCCAGATATTCAGGCCCCAAGTGGTGGGGAGCGTCGGATCTCTTTTGGCTGTGGCGGACCAACGTCAGGGGCACCTACACTCGTGAGGCTCCGGGTCTTCAACGGAAGTACGGCAACATTGTGCGCCTCGGGCCGGACCGCCTGATGGTGGACGGCAGTATCGCCTGGACGCAGGTCTTCTCGCTCAACGCCACGGTGCACGGCATGGATGAGTTCGCCAAAGTGCCGAACCAGCTGTTTCCAGGCGACTACAAGACAATTGTGGCTGCGCCGCGGGACGAGCACCGCCGAATGCGGCGCCAGCTGAACCACGCCTTCAGCGACGCTGCGCTCAAGGAGCAGGAGAGCATCATCGCTAGCTACGTCGAGAAGCTAGTCGACCACCTCGAGCAAGCGTCGGGTGCCGTGGACATTGCGACATGGCTCAACTATACCACGTTTGATGTCATTGGAGATCTGACCTTCGCGGAATCATTCCACAACCTCGATGACAGCAGCTTTCACCCGTATGTTTCGGGCTTCTTCAGGGCCATCCGTGGCTTTGCGTATAGCCGAATGATCCTGGCGAAGCCGCACCTCACACCGTTCTTCCTAGTATTCGTGGGCTGGCGTGAGATCTGGACCGCCATCTCGACCATGATGGAAAACATGAAGCTGGGCGACTCGAAGGTGAAAGCGCGAATGGCTATGGGCGCCGAGCCCAAAGACGGCCGGCGCGATTTCATGACGTACATGATGCGGGAGACGCGCGACGGCAAGCCGGGCTTCTCGGAGCAGGAAATTATGATGAACAGCGGGTTGCTGATCGGTGCCGGCAGCGAGACTACAGCTTCGGCTGTAAGCGGCTTCTTCTTCTTTGCTGGCATGTCACCAGCGGCACTGGAACCATTGATTGAAGAGATTCGGTCTGCGTACAAGTCCGAATCGGACATCAACCTAGTCAACACGCAGCATCTACCATACCTAAGGGCATGTATAGATGAGACACTGCGTTGTTTTCCCACTGTCGTCGAGACGCCACCTCGCCAGTCTCCTGGAGCCATGTTCGAGGGCAAATGGGTCCCTCGCGGTGTGAGTTCCTCCTGATCGCTTTATACCACTGCCTCTACACCTATGATGAGACTGACAGGAATCATCGCTAGACGCTGCTCCATGTAAACCAAGTGGCGACTATGCGAAACAAGGGTAACTTCATCGACGCAGAGAGCTGGTGTCCACAGCGCTGGCTCCCCAAGACGCACCCTCTGTACGATCCGAGGTTCGAAAACGACAACAAGGCTGCTTTCAAGCCCTTCAGTTACGGACCTAGAGACTGCGCTGGGAAAAATCTGGCGTACTCAGAGATGCGGCTGATGATCTGCAAAATTCTGCACCGGCTGGACTTTGAATTGGTCGAGGGCCAGGAGCAATGGTACACTGATAAGCACGTATGGAGCGTCTGGGAGAAACAGCCTTTAAACTTGAGATTCCGGCCTAGATTAAGACGCTGAGAGTGTTAAAAGAGCACATGGCGACTAACTAGAAGATGAATTAAGGGAAAAGGTGTATACATCTACCGAGATCTGATTGCAAATAGGACAGAGCAATTGCTCTGCGCAGTCATGGAGCTGACTAGGATGTGCTGTGTAATGTACATTCGCTCATTGTATTTCATGCTGGAGCTTGAGACGGCTTATCTGATGACTTTGACAAAAGCCAGGCACACGGGCTTCCGGGACATAGATGTATCCATTCTAAGGTGAACAAGTCCAAAAGGCATCTGACGGCAGCGGTAGCCGATCCTCGACCTCAGCGTTCTATGGTGTCCTGCTCCCATTGCAAGCGACCCAAAAGTCTCAAAAGCCTGTCAATGATACGCTGTAGGCCTCCCCCATCGTTGATGAAGGACTGGTCGCTGTCACTGAGAGCTTGGGTAGATTGGAAGTCTTGGAGCAGGCTGTGGTGGGTCACTAGACTCTTGTAAATAATCTGGGCGGCGAGAATGTTTGCCTCGTCATCCTGTAGAAGAAAGCCTCCGAGGGTCATCTGCGTCCGGGTACAGGTGACAGTGGTAGCGGGTAGCTTGGGTGAAAATAGATGGGCGCTGCTGAGGCCTGCCACGCCGTTCGTCAGTTTACTATACAGGCTGGGGCCGAGGCCTTGGGGCGATTGGGGCGATGGAGACTAGAGTATAGATAGAAGATGATAGCAACGCCAACGACAGATGTTGGACTTACGATCCGGCGATGTCTGTGAGAAGTAGTCGGTGTCTGTGTAGGCGTGGGTAGTGGCCTCGAAGAGGGATAGGAGCTTCTCGGAGGCTGCGGTCAAGGTACAGGTGACGCTGGCATTGTTGGTATTGTCATTATTGCAATGGCGACAGCGTGTGGTCTGGCGCCACTGTTCGACAACGGAATGGTGAAGCTGCATGACAGCGTCGAACGAGACGATACCCTCCTTTGGGATTTTCTTGAGCAGTCTGGATGCTTTCCGGGCGCAACTGCATTTGAACGTCGACGCCGATACCGATGCAGACGTGATTGCTTGTGCTTGGTTTTGTTCGTACTCGTGCCAGTCGCTAGACTCGTACGACGATGATATTGATGCGTGAGATTGCGGCCCTGGGGACCCCTGGTGGTTTGGAGCAAGAAGTCAGCAACAAAGTCTGTGAGACCTCTCTGAGATGAATGATGATAGATTGGTGTTTTAGTCACCTCGGAGCTGTAGTCGAAGACGCTGCTGTGTGCCATCGGGGACGATATGTCATATGATCATGAGATCGTCGAATCGAGTAACATTCATAGAAGAGGAAGACGAACGGAAGACGGTGACTCGGCCAATTGGCATTTCCAAAGAACCGGCAGGTAATACCAAGAAAACACCCAAATAAATGCTTGCGAAGTGCCTCAGTTCGGACAGAGGGTGTTATCAAGTGAGCGGCAACTCATCCGGCCAGGTAACGTATCGAGAACGTACATGGCAGCTTCGATGGAACCATTGTGATTCTGACCTTCCATCACAAAGGCAACAAAAGTCTCCAAAGCACCCCATCCTGGCAAGCACGCAAGACAACGGATAAGGTAGGCGCAACCAGGGTGGCCTTGGGATGGATGCAGGCAGCAGCCTGCCGTTGACCTAAGGTAGCGCACCGCTCCTCCAGGCTAAGTGGGTCTCTAATTGGCTGCTTCGCGAGTGGACTTCCACCACCATCCACTGTCATCACCACCAATGCACGGTACCGCGGTACCTAGCTAGATGCGCACCTTACCTAAGCACGTGCTTAGGTAGGTACCGCATCAACCCCACTTGCCTCCCGTCCCCGGGGGGTTTCCTGGGGTACGTACACAAAGGTACCTCCACCGACCCTCACGGCCATGAATGGAAATGCAAGCACGTGGTAAGGTAGGTATCTACAGTAAAGTGCCTAGGTACCTGCTTTGAAGTCCTCGAAGGCATCTAGACCCAAACGGGTAAACGAGAGGCTTGTCCTTCCTGCTTTGCACCGCGGAGACGGAGTTTGGACATTTATCTTTCCATCCAAGATGCACCTCCTGATGCGTGTGACAGAGGATGAGTCCCTACCGATATTAGTACGTGGTGGCAACGGTATCATCATGTATGGTTGGAAGGTATTGACCCGAACCCACTTAGCTGTGCCTTCCTCTTTTCCGCCCCGTCCTTTCCTCCAAAATGATGCCACTTTGGTAAGATAGAACCTAATTGGAACCTTCCTTAAGTGGACCATAAATCAGGGGAGGTAAGGTACGGATTGAGAAGAGGCACGGAAGGAAAACACAGAAACAAAGAAGAAAGATTGTTCTCATGATTTCAAGTACTTGAGAATCTGTCCAAGGTAAGGTAAGGCATGCAGAATGTCAGCTAGAACGGCGTCCAATTGAGATGCTGGGATTGGACAATGGGCAATGATAGCAAGCCCTGTCCCAGATTGGTCGCTGGCCCTACCGGCACTCTTCATTTGACAGCTTGACGATTGCCATTGACGGCTTACAGATGGCGGAGGAATGGGTACAACACCAAAGTCACAAAAGTCTCAAACGAGTCTGGAATGACTTAGGTAAGGGTGGGACAATTATTCCCGACTGGGGGGGCGTGAAGTGTGATGAGGTATGGTGTTTCCGAATGATCCAATGACAAGAATGCGTTTGCGCCGCACCCTCATCATTCGACTGCAGGGCACGCTGTACCACCCCACTTGAGAGCCGGCGTAATTTTGCACCGCTCTGGTCCACATTACAAATCTGGGCAAGTCGGCCAGCAAACAATCCGATTCACTCTTCACTCTATCGCGAGGTACGTATCTTTTGGGATATTCAGCAATTTCACCATGGCCAGATGGTGCAAGTTACGGGCACATCGAAGTGTCTTTTTTTCTCCTTCAAAAAACCAAGAAAATCACCTCCCACTTCCCTTTTTAGTGGTTTCGTACTCAATAGCTCACGGCATCCATTGCACAAATCAGTCGGTGCTCTGCGAGGAGGTGAAGCAGACAACACCGCAGCTTTCTCTGTTAGTCGCCCTTGAATAAAAAGACATCACTCCCACCATCACAACAGACAAGATCACACAAATTGCCGGAGGGACAGCAACAAAATACCATCACAATGGCCACCGCGACTCCAGAGGACCAGCCACGCTCACAACCTAGCGTCGAGCTGACGCGCTCTTACGAGAACAAGACCGAAGCAACCCTCAACCACAGTCACGATGCAGCCCCTGGGCCCACAGCACCAGTCGATAGCGAGAAAGGAACCGGGAGCGCCGACGGCGATGACGACAAGACGGAAGAGGGCGACTATGCCACCGGCTTGAAGCTCTTCATTCTCATGACTTCTCTGTTGCTATGCCAATTCCTTGTCGCCTTGGACATGGTGAGTCTGCCGCTTGCTTCATCCCCCCCCCCCCCTAGTACTTTCTTCCGTGACGTTTGCAATTATTTTCTCTTACTAACACCGCATGCCAACAGAGTATCATCGCCACTGCTATTCCCAAGATCACTCGCGAATTCCAAAGTCTTGACCAGGTCGGATGGTATGGCTCCGGTTTCCTCCTCACTCTCGCCGGCTTCGTCTCTCTCTGGGGCAAGGCCTTCAAGCATGCCAGCATCAAATGGGTTTTCTTGTCCGCTGTGGTCGTCTTCGAGCTTGGGAGCTTGATCTGTGGTGAGTGTGCCAGCATCATATCAATTCTCCAAGAGTTGGTTGCTTGTTCAGTGGCTGATTCGGCCTTTACATTACAGGTGTGGCTCAGAATAGCACTACCCTCATCGTCGGTCGCGCCATCCAAGGGTTTGGAGGTGCTGGTATGACTAGCGGAGTCTACCTCATTGTCTCCGTCTCTGTCGTCCAGAAGCTTGTCCCTGCCTTCCTAGGCCTTCTTAGCGGTATCTTCAGTGTTGCTAGTGTCGTCGGCCCCCTTCTTGGTGGTGCCTTCACGGACCGTCTCACTTGGCGTTGGTGGTGAGTGTCTACAGCGTTGCAGCTCCGGATTACCCTGACATCGAGGCGCACCTGTACTGATCTGGCGTTCCCTCAGCTTTTACATCAACCTCATTGTCGGCGCGCCCTCCATTCTCTTCCTCGCTTTCTTCTACAAGCCTCCTGCTCACCACAAGATCGAGCCCATTGGCTGGAAGGACTTCATCTATACTTTGGACTTGCCGGGCGTCGCTGTTGTTCTCGGCGGGCTGACGTGCTTCATCCTCGCCATTGAATACGGTGGTGTTACCAAGGCCTGGAACTCGGGTACTGTTATCGGTCTGCTGGTCGCCTTCGGTGTCCTCGTCATAGTCTTCATCGTTTTAGAGTGGTACCAGGGTGACCGTGCCCTGCTTGTTGGCCGTCTCATGAAGCGGAGGACTATCGCGGCCTGCGCGGTCTTCGTTTCCATGTAAGACTCCTCTCTTTTTTACAGAATTTGGTTAACCCGTTCTCAGGATCAACTTCTCCTTCTTCCCCTTGGCCTACAATCTTCCAATTTACTTCCAGGCCGTCAATGGGGTTTCCCCCTTGCAGAGTGGTATCCGATTGCTGCCAACTATTCTTCCCATGAGTAAGTTCAAGTGCTCACCGTAGTCGACAACAAGAATCTGACCGCATCGTCTTCAACAGCGCTGTTCAGTCTCTTCTCTGCTCCAGGTATCGTGTTGGTCGGATGGTATCAGCCGTGGCTAATGACCGGCGCATCGCTCGCCGCCATCGGAGCCGGCCTCATTTACATGCTAGACATCGACTCCACTAGCGCGCAATGGATCGGCTACCAGTTCGTGGCCGGCGTCGGTACGGGTCTGGCGATGCAGCCGCCCGTCATCATCGCCAACGCCATCACCCCGAAGCAAGACAACAGCATGGCCATGTCGGACGTGCTCTTCTTCCAGTTCATCGGAGGCACCTTTGGCATCGGCATGGCGCAAGCCATCTTCAACAATGGCCTCATCAGCAGCTTGCCCGAGCTGGCACCGATGGTTTCTCCCGCTGAGGTCCTCAGCATTGGCGCGTACGATTTGAAGAACGTCTTGTCGGGTGATGCCCTGACTGGCGTGCTTAGGGCGTACATGCGCGGTCTGCACAATGCGTGGGCCATGAGCATCGCTGGCGCAGCCGTCGCCGTGTTCTTACCACTGCTGGGTGCCTACATGAAGCTCCCCAAGACGCCTCCCAAGAGCTGGGATGAGAAGCCGACGACCGACAAAGCCGACGTACGACCTTGATTTCTGGTTGGTGTCTAGGCTTTTCAAGTCCA
Source organism: Colletotrichum simmondsii (assembly GCA_001563135.1). Taxonomy (NCBI): domain Eukaryota; kingdom Fungi; phylum Ascomycota; class Sordariomycetes; order Glomerellales; family Glomerellaceae; genus Colletotrichum; species Colletotrichum simmondsii. The sequence goes on from JFBX01000890.1 coordinate 54,657, forward strand.
GAAACGGGCCCTTGGTAGCAGAAACGCCCTCCTTGAGAACTAAGACTTACACACGGGAAGCTGACAGCGGGAGACTTGAACTATTGCTGTGAAGATATGATCTCCTTGGGTGTTCCTTTTCCTTTGCGGTTCAGGTAGAAATTTGAAGACAGAACTGGCGTGATGGATCGGAACAGGGTTCAGGATTACGGTGTGATACAATCATTGTCATAGATCCCGTGCAAAAATAGACACATTTCCTGTAGGCGTACGCGACTCCGAGTTTTTGTGTCAACCTCTCGTGCAACTCAAGCTCAAGCATCCTTATCGGTCCAGTGAATCTTGTGACAAACGCACTGCTTGCCTACGTCGAAATTGAGTTGTTGTGGGCCTGAAGAAGTTATCCACATGATCGTCCGTCCGAACTACCCGTAAATGGACGCAAGGTCGAGGTTACCCGCCACACGTGGCTAGCGCATTGGTGGCTGGATTACGGGAGGCAAAGCTGTGATCGTAATCATTGATGATGGAACGGCGAAAGCTATAATCTGACAAAGTTGCACATAAGGTACTCGGGAGGTGGCACATTCAGCCGTTATTTTGCTCTGACATGTGAGAATGGTTCTGTCCAGCGAATGGAATTGAGCGTGGTCCCGTTAGTTGACGGCTTCGGTCGGTCCGTTCCGTTCCCGAAGCTGAAGGTACGTACTTGGCACATTGGCGACAAAGTTACTTTCCATTCAACTCATATGCTGGGCTCCATCTCTATTGCTGGTTTTATTATCGTTATTACTGCCATCGTAAACATCTATTTCCGCCGATACTGTCATTGTATTCCGTGAATAATATACCTTAAACAGCCTCGATAAGGATTATGTAGAAAATGAGGATGATAAGAACGGTAAGAGTTTCACTAGTAGGATTTAATAGAAGGTATTGAGCATTGGGAGGCCTAATATTTCGTCACCGATGGCCGCCTACCTACTCGAGATAATTTTCCATACGAATCGCGAGATTTCCGGGCGTTTTGGACTCATTCTGGAGTCGAATGCGCGTCGAGAAATTGTGCCTGAGTACACGTGTACTTCGGGACTTCCGTTTGGGTTTGATCTATGCCTTAGGCGCAACCACACCCGGTGCCGGGTGGAGACCGTCAGCGAACGGGCGGCCGCCACCCGAAGTCATGCCGGGTTCCGAAAAGGAAAGTACGACCAGAAAGGGACCTTGCCTTAGCGCCCTTTAGCAAGCCGTGAGGGGTCCATCTGATTTGGATAGACACGCCCCACCCCCCTCCCTTTCAGGCCTTCCTCCTCCGTATCTCTTATTCATCGACCATATCTTCTCGCGTGGAAGCCAAGCAGGCAGAAACCCGGAATGGATGAGCTGCGGTTGCTTACGAACTAATTGCTCATTTGAGGATGATCTCTCTTGCAGACTGCAGCAACTAATTCCTTCGAACAAACAGACCGAACAACAAAATAGCCGATTCGTCAGTTTTCCGCTCCGTTCAGAACCACCTCAAGACCCAAGATAATACCCCCACCGCCTCCTATAGTATCAGCAGCCCTAGATGGTCCGCTTGTAGTCACAATGGAGCAGCCGAAACGATGAGAATCCTCTGTCTTCATGGCTACGGCACGTCCGGAGCCATCCTTCGATCGCAGCTCGACGCCTTCATCCACAGGGCCGACGCGAGCTACGAGTTCGTCTTCCTCGATGGCGAATACGAATGCCAAAGAGCCCACGGTAAGTCACTTCGTCTGTTCTACATGTAACCCTATGCGATGCTGATGTGATCTTAGGTATTGGCAAGTTCGCACAGCCTCCTTTTCGATGCTTCAATCAATCCTTTGGCCCCCACGCCATCCAGTCGTCCCTTGACCACCTCCAAGACTTCATTGACGACGAGGGCCCCTTTGATGGTCTCCTAGGCTTCAGTCAGGGCGGCTCCTTGGCCCTCGCCTACCTGCTTCAGATGGCCGAAACCATGGCGGCCAACCCCGGAACCCCGCCCACCTTTTCCTTCGCAGTCTTCCTTTCTACCATCGTCGCCTTCTCCCCAGACCCGGATTTCTGCTCTCACCTCATCACTGGTCTCACCCCCAGCGATCGCGACAACGTCCTCGCAGGCTTCCCCCGCGGCGCCACCCACAATGACTACGCCGCTCTCACCGGGCCCCCTGAGTGCGCTATTTTCTTCAGCTCCCTTGGAAAGGTTCTAGAGACATCCATCTTCGGCGGCTTCATTGCACCGGACACGCCTCTTGGCCTCGAAGCGCTGCTACATCCCGCGTCGGTAGCCACGAACAATGACCTTGACCATCTCCCGCGCATCATGCATCCCGCCATCGCCTCGCCGGCCTGCAGGGTCCCTGTACCTACCGTCCATGTCGTCGGCGCCCTTGATGACCCGCTACTGATCAGCATGTCGAAGCTGATGGAGGGGCTCTGCGAGGTTACGCTGACGCGATCGCTGGTGCACGACGGTGGCCACGATGTGCCGCGGAAACCGAGAGATGTGCAGGCGTTATGGTCCGCCGTCGAGTGGGCTACACGCGAGGCGGCAAAGCAGGTGTGGTAGTCTGGGTCGTGGCAACGGGAGTGCTGATGGTTCTGGATTCCAGGTACGTCGGGTGGTTGATTTCGGGTGGTTTTACTTTTCTCAAGTTATCCTTGTGGTGTGGGGGCTGACGACATGGAACACCCAACACTCAACTGGCCAATTGATACCACGATTCTCGGTAGAAAATACCTTGATTTGCATTCGAGCTTGAGCAAGACTAGATAGATGAAGATCCAACCATGAACAGAGTTTTCTCCCATTCCTGATCTCTATTCTGGTCCTAGCCATCTTCTTACACAATCTCTCAGCGCCAAAATGGAAAAACCTGCCAGGACGACCCTGAGCACCGCTCGGCCTTCGGACAACTGGTCATCCAAGGGCGGGTGGTACCTCGTGTGCGCCTACTGCTCCTGGGAGACCATCGCTCTGACGCTGTCAACGCTCTACTCCTTCGCGCAACCAGTCGTGCAGGAGAGGTATGGCGTGGGTAACGTCCAGATCGTTACGCTGGGCCAGTCCATGCAGATCATGGGCAATATGCTTGGTGTATCGCTGCTGAGCCCCCTCTCGTATGACTCGGAAAACAGGTCCCCTTGATCGAGACTTACATCTTGCTAATCCGATGTGACGATAGGGATGTTTTTGGCCGTAAGAGAGTGACGATATTCTCCATGCTGGCTTACTCCGTCCTCAATCTAGTCAGTGCACACCCACAAACCCCCATTGTTGAACCATGTCATAGGCGGAGGGGGACCGTCCATATTCGGGACTAACCAGGAGAGTACAGGGCACAGCATACGCACCTAACCTACCCACCCTCATTCTCTTCATGTTCCTGAGCGGTGCCGCCTGGTCAACCTCCCTCTCTCTCGTCCCCGCCGTCTTCAGCGACCTGTACCTCGACAGAGACGACATTGGCCAGCCCATTGCGCTCTTTGTCATCGGTGCCAGCGTCGGGCCCACCCTCGGCGGTGTCGTCGCCACGGCTCTCATGGACGCTGGGGCGGATCTCAAATGGTACTTTTTGATCACTGTCTTTGTTAGTGCCGCGTGCGCTATTCCCATGTCCTTTGTGCCCGAGTCTCTCAATGCGGCCCGGCCCGGTGATGGAAGCAAGGCCACCGGTCTGGTTCCGCAGACTAAGCTTGACGCCGGTCCAACCCCGCGCGGGAGGTGGTATTTCCTAACGAGAGTTTGGTACCTTCTCGCTACAGAGCCCATCATCTGGATTACGGGTATCTACAACGGCCTCGCCAACGGTGTCTTCGTTCTCACTGTTGGGGGCTCCATCACGACTCTGACGGATTTCAAGGGTCTTCCGTAAGTAAAACCTCTCTAATTAGTTTCTTTCTTTCCTCCACGTTCTCCGCAGACTTGTCCAGCACACACTGGATGACTGACCCGCGACAAAGTCTGATGGAAGCCGCCATCTCCATCATCTTCATGGCCATTGGCGTGGTACTTGTTTGGTTCGTCATGCCTACACAGACCCGCCTCTACAGGGAAGACAAAACACGACACCACGGCCGCGCCCTTCCCGAGTCAAGACTCTTGCTCGTCCAGGACGTGATCTGGATGTTCCCTGTCGCCTTGTTCTGGTCCTCTTTTACAGGCGGCGCCGCGTGGGGTAAATGGCACCAGGCCGTGACGGGCGGCGTCGTTGCGTTTACAGACTCGTTTCTGTACCAGTGTCTCTTGATATACATTCTGGGTAAGTTGCGAAGCATGGAGTCACACATCCCATACTTCTCACGAGATGCCGACTGCTGATGCGAGAGTCTGAACAGACCTCTACCCCGAAGAAGCCGCGTCCGCTACGGCGGCCTGGCTGATACCCTGTTTTCCTGTACAGGCTGCGGCTGTGCACTTCGGTGTCCCCATGTTCCAGAAGCTCGGCCCGGAGTGGGCGTTTGGTCTGCTGGCTGTCTTTACGGCTGGGTTTGTGGTACCTGGGTTTTACGCGATCAAGAGGTACGGACCGGCGATGCGGGGGAGGTCCCCTGCGACTAAGAAGGGCTTCCGGCTTTGACTTAGCCGGTGCTTGTGTTAAATATCCCAACTTGCCGCCTGCTCGCGTGGAATAATGGCTAAGGTAGGCGATGGCTGGATTTAGTGATCGCTGCCCCGGAGTATCCACGACGAGGCCTTCAATTTGTGTTATGGAGGTATTACCGAGGCAAGTAATTCATCGTTAGTCTTATTGGCTCAATTCCAAAACACAAGATTCAATGAACTAGAAGCTATCATCATGCTGTAGACACGAAGTGCTGCAGGGGAGTATGGCAATGATATGGCAATGATATGGCAATGATATGGCAATGATATAAACATTAAGAAACGACGACCGAGTGATAGTATGGGATCCTGAACTCACCTTTCTGTAAGCTACGTTGTTTCATTATGAATATTCTGGCATTGAATACGATGATAACTTCACCCGGAGCCCAAGCGTGCTCATCCTTGATTTTGCGAGCTTCGCCATGACCTAATCGGGCAAAAATGCGCAGTCTTGACCAATCAGATGGCTTCAACGAAAAGGCGCACAGCTTCGCGTGCGGAATAGATCTCGATTCAACCCCCATAGTCTGCGCCGATGGAAAATTTGCACTCAGTCATGTAAACATGGCCAAGCAAAAGTGAAGATTGAGTTGATATCCTACTTCGAACACCAGAACTTGAACGTGCGGCCAGCAATCTGACTGTATCACAAGAACTGTGAGACACCAAGATAATCACCCGAAGCCGATGCAGTAAAGTGCCCGAGCTGAAAATTCGAACACAACATTAAAAACGTCCATGCCTGTCAGAAGTCAGCAGCCCAGTTTCCATGTGTCATTGGATTGCCGTACGTTTTCCATTCAAGGCAATCTCAGAAATGTCCGCCACCACCGAAATCAAGAGATGGGGCAAGGCGGACTTGGATGCGTTCCTCGGCAGCCTGCCCACGGAGGTAGACACGTCGACGCAGTACCCCGGCTCGTGTCTCTGCGGCGGAGTCCGGTTCTACCTCGCGGGCGAGCCCCTCAAGAAGGTGTTTTGCTACTGCGATCACTGCCGCAAGAATTCGGGCGGGACTGGCCAGCAGGTGCGGATATGACTTCGTCTCCCCTTTCTCTAAGCTTCACACATGGACGATTAGTAGCTAACACACCATCTTCTGGTCGCAGTACATCATCTATCAGGCGGAGAACATGACAATTGACGATCCCAAGGGCTATAAGACTGTCTATACCATCCCAGGAGACACGGTGACGCTCTTTCCCAAGGAAAAGTACTTTTGCAGCAAGTGCGCGTGCACGCTCATTGTGATGCCGCTCATGTTGGAGCGGAAGCTCGCCTTCGTTCCGACGGGCCTAATGAATCATGGGTAATTTAATTTTCAATAACAGTGTACCTTTTTGTTTTGGCTTTAGGCACCGATCACAAATTACTAACTGGTTGATGGAATAGCCTGGACTACTTCAAGCCTGACTTTGAGTATTTTGCGGATAAGCGTCCGGCGTTTTTGGCTCCGATTCCTGGTGCTGGATCGTACAAGGTGCAGGCGGGGGAGCATGTGCCTTTGGAGGATACTTCAGTGCCGTCATGACAGTAGAGGTTGTCTGGTGATACCGTAGTGAAGAGGAAAACGGTGTACTATATCAGAGTTCTTGACCATCATTCCTGTCAATTTGATGGCATCTTAAGGTTTCAGGATTTTACGTGGCCAAGCCTCTGTTACACGATCATCTGGACTAGTGATAACGAGTAGTGCCAGCATCCCACAGTACGCACCCCTTGATAAAAGTGTTGGTGAATCTGGAGCAAGTGCTTCAGCATAGAGAATTTTCATTTGAGTAACATGAAATAAACGGGGTGATACATAGTCGAGTCCGGTTAAGAGAAACAGCAAATTAACGGCGGAGATCTAGGTTATTTATTCACAACGATGAACCTGACTTCAAGTGTAGCGGCTTTCGAGGGCGCGTTCCATTTTACAATTGAACCATGGGCACTGCTATCTTATACACTGGTCCCAATCACCATAACCCTGACGCCTTTTGTCCCCTCCTTTGGGATGGGCACGAAATAATCGGCCGCCATGTCAACAGCATCCCTGCCAGTCTCGTAGAGCTCGATATCCAGCCTCCGAAACACCGTTGCCAGCCCGATATATAGCTCTGCCATGGCGAAATTCATCCCGAGGCACATGCGCGGCCCCTTGCCAAAGGGCACCAGATACCGCGTCAGTGGCTTACCGGACGCCGTCTTTTGGTTCTCCAACCACCTCTCGGGGCGAAAGACGTCCGGCTCGGGGAATATTTTGGGATCGCGGTGTTGTATATATGAGGTCATGCTGAAAGGCACGTTGGGTGGGATCACGTACGACCCGTAGGTGATTGGGCCGTCGGGGCTGATGCGGGAGAGGCGCTGCGTGATGCCGAAGGCCAGTCGCAACGCTACAGAAACACAGACACTCAGCTTCCAATCTCTTTTTAAAGGCCCATCAAGAAGTGGTGTCACGGTTTTAAGAAATTGGAAGATACTCACATTCCTGAACGACTGCATTGAGAAAGGGAAGGCTCTCCAGTTCATGGAGGGGCGGCATAGGCTCGTTGGCGCGAGGGATCCGAGTCTTTAACTCTTCGCGTAATCTACTGAGAACACTGGGATTGTCCAGTATATGAAATGTCGCGAGCGCAAGTGTGGTCTTGGTCGTGTCAATGCCCGCGCCTGTGATACTGGCCGCCTCGTGCTTTAGGCGCTCGACGGACAGCTCCTCGGGCGGCAGGTTCGACTGCAGAAGCTCGTGGAATACGGTACGATGTTGAACACCTTTGTTCGAGGTATTCTGCCCTGAAATGACCTTGATGATTTGGTCTTTGACCTCCTGGTGTTGGGAGCCCCCTGGTTAGAGAAATTGATTCGTACCACATCCTAGTGTCATTGTACTCACATTGTGAAACCGGAAGACGGGGACCATCAACGGGTTCAGAATCTGGGTGACCGACTCCGGGAGCGTTTGAAGTATCGTTAGAAGCCAGGGAAAATGGCCTGCCATGTGAAGAGACATGGCCAGCTTCCTGATTGAGGTTGTGAATGGCGTAACAAAATCAGGGTAGTCTATGAAATTGTACGAGATGGCAAATGTGTAATAATTGATTGCATCCGACACAAATGCCGCGTACGCCTCATTCATATTGACGGGCTTTACTTTGTCGCTATACTCGGTCGCCAAACGGTCAACCATCTTGTCGGCCATGGACTGCATCTGCGGGCTGAACCCCGCCACCTTTTGCTTCGCAAAGAAGGGCGAGATAGCGGAGCGGCGGAGGTGGTGGTGGGCATGATCGATGGTGTCAAAAGAAGATAAGTGTAGCCCGAACCGGTATCGGAGCTTCTCAATCTTGCTGTATCTGGTTTTGTTGTTGAAGAGGACCTCGTAAAAGTCTGGGTCGGCGATGTGAACCTCCCAAGGCGTGATTCGGACAATTGGACCTGCCCGGGAGTCAGTATCTCAAGTTTCAATTTCCAATGCATCGTGAACAAGACGTCCTACCGTATTGACGATGCCATTCTTCAATCTGAAAGGTGAACTGCCCTCCCTTGAACACATCCAAGTACGTCTCATACCAACCAGTTGCCGCCGTCAGCTTCGAACCCGGCACATGCGCAATCGGGCTGAAATAGAGCCGGTATATGATAAGGCCAGTTACGTAGACCAAGTAACCTAGGACTAGGGCCCAAAAAACGGGTTGGGGGTTGAGAACACCATCGATTTTGATGCCTTCGAGATCCATTGTGTACAGCCAAATGAGTATCCCCCTGATCTGGTCGATACGGCAGTCCAGTCGAAGGAGCTTTGACCGAAGACATCGAATATTCGGACAGAATAAAGTGAATTCAGGTGCACTACGTGTTGTTCTCGGGGATGTTGTGTAATTTGGTGGTCGGGGGGACCGGGGACTTTCCGCGAAGCTGACATGTCGGGCATTTCCGAGATGCAACGCCGGGCCAGTCGGCGATGAGAAGCACCTAACGTACGATAGGTACATCGGAAGCTTTCTCAATGTTCGCTTTGATTAGCCATCTCGTTGAATTCGAATAGCAAGAAAAGGGGGGCAAGGCGCCTTCAGTCGAAGATTCGGCCAGAGCATACAGAGCGATCGCACCTTTCGACCAATTTTCAACACCCCCAGTCCTCTTTTACTGCCCTTCACAGTCGTCTAGTCAGAATGACGGATATCCAGTGGTACCTCCATCCCTGGTCACTCTTGGTCTACCAGACCAGTCTGATCGTCTTTGCCGTGGGCTTCACGCGTCCGGGATCGTTGATTCGATTGGCCTTGTGGCCACTCGCGTTGTTTACGGTGTTTCGCTTTGTTGCCACAGCTCATATCCTAAACAATGGCTTTCACATGAGCTTTGGTGCCTCGGACGCCTGGCTGACATTTCTTCAATACTGGGATGTTGCACTTCTTAGCAACTGGGACTTTGAATACGGCGGCCCACAGCCCAAGGCCATGGAAAAGAGGGAAACGAAACCGTGGCGTGAGCGCGCGACTTTCTGGAACCGCTTAGGCTTCGGAATCTACGCCGCCTCTTCGTATCGCTGCAGCGGAACCCCCTTCGAGGTGCCAAATCTTGGACCTTTTGACAAGAAGGACCCCAAGTACGTGCCGTCGAAGGCAAAGTACATTCGCAATGCTGCCATCAGGGTGGTGATCGTCTATCTGATCCTGGATGCCATGACTTCGTTCAATGATCCGGCAGCCATGCAATCCGTCTTCGCTGACGAGAAGATTCCGCTGCTGCGACGGCTGTCGCAGCTGACACTAGAGGAAGCTATCATGCGAACGTTTACCTCGTTCTCGTTCTGGCTCGTCAACTACCTGGTTCTTATCCTCTTCTTCGACATCCCGGGTATCATCTGTGTCGCGACCGGCCTGTCTGGCGTCGAGTGGTGGCGACCGCCGTTCAACTCTATCTTCGAGGCCTTCACACTGCGCCGTTACTGGGGGTAAGTTGTTTATTCCCTCCAAAAGGGCACCATCTCCAATCCGAGAGAAATATCACTAATGTTAGCCTTAGGGTCTTCTGGCACCAGTCCGTTCGAAAGCGCATCAACTCTCCAGCCAACTGGATTGCCAAGGACGTCCTTCGCCTACCGCGGGGAACCCTCCTCGCACGCTACGCTGTCGTGGTCCTCACCTTCACCATGTCCACCTTCCAGCACGCTACGGGCGATGTAGCCTCGGGCATCCCAGTCTCTCGCACCGGGTCTCCTTGGTTCTTCCTCGTGCAGGCTCTCGGCTTCGTCCTCGAAGACGTCTTCCAGTACGTTTGGAAGCAGGTGGCACCGGCTTCGGCCCGTGACACGTGGTACACCAAGGTGTTTGGCTACGTCTGGGTTTTTGCGTGGATGTTTTGGTGTACGCCATTCTATGCATATCCGGTTTCGGCAAACAATCGGGGAGAGCAGAACGCGATTCTTCCTTTCAGCGTTCTAAAGGCTGTCCTGGGCAAATAGAATGAGCCGTGGTGTCGAAAATACACAATGCTTCCATCAAAAGCTTTGGTACGCGGGCCATGTGCCAAAAAATGATGGAAGACAAAGTATTATCTTCAGGGCACCTCAAACATTGGGTTTCTTGTCGGGGGCGTGGGAAGAATATCGACCATAGTCATTTGTCATAGAGATGAAGTTGTCATGTGTCCTAAGTTTCTGGGATACTGCTATGGACAGGCAGAAGAGAGTAATTTACGGGGTTCGAAGACTACAGGGTTGCCCAAACACCTTTTAAGGGCGGGGCACTACTTACTTTTGCAAATCTTTGCTATCATGAAAGGAGATTGGGTTGAAAAGACTTCGATGTATGCATCTAAAAACACCTTTACACAGATGATACAAGGCAAATGATGGTCGGGATATATCTCGACCTAGCTCATTCCATAGGAAAGAACTACTGATAGTCTACGAATTCTATTCAATCTTCAAGGCAACTGAATGGAAATCCATGACGAAGCTCATTCTATTTCACTTCTTTAAGTCTTTGCTAAGCGACTGATGCCCCCTCCGCAAACTTTCACGTCATTTACGAGAACATCTACAAATAGATCTACATAGCGTATGGGAGACGTCATTGAGAAGGAACAAAGCAGTCAAGGGATACCAACAGTTGCTAGATGTCAGTTCATTCGACTTCAGACTCTCTATGATTCTATTCCATTTCGAAATTATTTATATCTACTTGCATAAAAGGAAACTAAGTCTGACTAAATCAACAAATCGTTCGTACGCCATCCCTACGAAGCACAATATTTACGACCGTATTGAAGCTATAAAGGGGTTGATGGATTAAGTTATGGAAAGCCTTATTACTCGATGCCGTAACGGTGATGTGGAAACGAGGAAGACAAACAGAAAAAGTTATGCGCCTAGAAATTAGCCCTCGACTTTAATTGCATGTCAAAGCGATTTGATTAAGAGCTTCGAATCTGATGAATTTTCGGACCAGACCTTTCTGCTGATCGGGGGTTTCTTTGGTTCTCGCTCTTAGTGTCTCGGGGCATTTCACTTTCAAAAAAGCCGCCTGTAAGCATAATGCATATGCGCGCCGACACATTTGGGATTGGTAAGCTTATCATACACAATATGAAAATGTTGACTTTGCCAAATTACGGTACCCAGTTACATAGTATCAATTTCTACGATCCAAAAGCCTTTGGATTGCTACACTAATAGGACACTTCATTCGCACCTGGGCCAGAGACACTTTCATCGTTGATTTCAGACTGGATAGACAGCGACCCCCGATCCTGCTTACACGACCTGTATAGTCCCATCAAAAAAACACTCTTCTTGCATTGCATTCTAGCGCAGGTGGAAGCCTCAACGCAGGCCTTTTACGAAGTCCGCAGATGGCGCAGAACAACATCGTAGGCAGGGTCGATGGTGCGGACGCCTTGGAGCCAATTGCCATCATAGGCATGGCCTGTCGTTTTCCAGGAAGCGTCTCCACCCCGGAAAGCTTTTGGGAACTTCTCAATAACGCCAGAAAGGGCCATGGAGAGGTTCCCGAAGACCGTTTCAATGCTGAAGCATGGCGACATCCAAGTCACGAAAGAAAGGGAGCTGTAAGTGGAAGAAATGGACCGCCTCGGCGTTCCCCCTCTCAATAATTGCGGTCACTGATAGGATGCATCTGTAGATCCAGCCTGACAGCAGTTTCTTCCTGGACGAGGACCCGGCTGTTCTTGATGCTCCCTTCTTCTCTATTACGGCCAAGGAGGCCGCCGGCATGGTAAATGCCCTGCCCCTGACGCACTCACTCGAATGATTATCTGACAAGGTGTCTTAGGACCCAATGCAAAGAAAACTGTTGGAGGTAGCCTATGAGGGGTTCGAAAACGGTATGCATTTCTCATTAGAGACGATAGAAGAGAAGGATACAGTTGCTGACGGTCGCGTTCTAGCCGGAATTCCCATGGAGAAACTGGCCGGTAGCGACACATCAGTTTACGTCGGTGTGATGACAAACGACTATGAACTGGTCTCACAAACCGACATCTACAACCTCCCACAAAATGCTGCTTCCGGAACTAGCCGGGCTATGTTGGCAAACCGCATTTCATGGTTCTTCGATCTGCATGGCGCTAGTCTCGCGTTGGACACTGCTTGTTCATCCAGTTTATACGCGTTCCATCTGGCTTGCCAATCTCTCCGAACGGGAGAGTCGCGACAGGTACGGTCAAGACCCCCGTATCCCAACTCACTTCCCAAAACCGATCAACGACCAATAGGCACGGTATTCTGTGATAATGAATGACTTGCTGACCATCTGGATAGGCGTTGGTCGGTGGTGCCAACATGATTCTTCATCCAAACTTCATCTCTCAGCTATCTGCAATGCACATGTTGAGTCCTGACGGTATCAGCCACTCATTTGATGCCCGGGCGAACGGGTATGCACGAGGCGAAGCCATCACCACAATTGTTGTCAAGCGCCTAGAGGATGCTCTTGCCGATGGCGACACTATTCGAGCTGTGGTAAGGGGCACCGGTGTTAACCAGGACGGTCACACACCCGGAATCACGATGCCCAGCAGTGAAGCGCAAGCCGCGCTGATACGGTCTACGTATGCTGCCGCGGGGCTCTCGTATGACGATACGGGCTATTTTGAGGCCCATGGCACAGGAACACCCCTTGGAGTTAGTTCATCCCAATCTTTCCTTGGCCGCATCACATGCTAACCTTCAAGACAGGATCCTTTGGAATTGGGCGCCGTTGGAGCCGTATTTGGCCCCTCTAGAAGAGGGACCCGGAATCCTCTGCACGTAGGCAGCGTCAAAACCAATATCGGCCATACTGAAGGTAGTGCCGGCCTAGCTGGCGTTGTCAAGGCGGTGCTGGCCGTGGAAAAGGGGTACATACCCGCCAATGCCGGTTTCGAGACATTGAACCCGAAGCTCCGACTCGATGAATGGGGGCTCGCCTTGCCGCTCGAGACGATGCCATGGCCAGTCTCGGGCCTCCGCCGAGCGAGCATCAACTCGTTCGGATTCGGGGGCGCCAATGCGCACGTCATTTTGGATGACGCTCATCACTATCTGGAGTTGCGCAATTTGGTTGGTACCCACCAGACGGCCGTGTCGGTCGACGGAGGAACATCTACTTCATCCGAAAGCGGAGACAGCGGAATCAGCGACGTGCGCAATCATCGGGACGGAAGTAAACAGTTGGGAAGCATTCACGTACGCCCCAAGGTCCTCGCTCTCTCAGCGCACGACCAGGCCGGGATCAAGAGGCTCTCTAGTGCGTACGCCCAGTTCGCAGTCGAGTCTCAGCACCGGGAGGGCAGCTTCGTTCACGACATGGCCTACACTCTGGCAGCCAGGCGCACCAAACATCCATTCCGCAGCTTCGCGGTCGCTTCAACTGTAGACGATCTCGCGAGCGGTGTTTCGGCGGCGCCGGCGACACTGAAGCGCTCAGCAAAGAACGGGACGCTGGCCTTTGTGTTTACTGGGCAAGGTGCGCAATGGGCGACCATGGGGAGGGAGTTGCTTGATGTTCTTGCATTCAAGCAGAGCGTTCTCAGATCACAGGGGTATCTTGACGCACTCGGATGCAAGTGGAACGCGATCGAACTACTGTGTGATGAGGATGGCTCGAGATTGGACATCCCTGAGTTCTGCCAGCCCATCTGCACCGTGTTGCAGGTTGCCCTGGTCGACTTACTTGGTCACTGGGGTTTGACGGCGAAAGGTACTGTTGGGCACTCTAGTGGTGAGATTGGTAAGAAGTATCCAACACTGGATGATAATACGACTTCAAGCTAACATGTGTGTACAAACAGCGGCTGCTTATGCTGCAGGCGGAATATCCCATGCCAGCGCCATTAAAATTGCCTACTTCCGCGGTCTCTACGTTGAGGAGATCCAGCGCCGTCTCGGAGGTCGCCGCGGCACCATGTTAGCTGCGGGCCTGACCGCCGATGAGGCGCAGTCAGTCGTAGAGGAGTTCTCTTCCCCTGAACAGATCGCTACGGTGGCCTGCATCAACAGTCCCTCGAGCGTAACCATCTCGGGCGATGAGGATGCTATCGGCAAGCTTGAGGCTGTGCTTCAGCAAAGGGGCAAGTTCGCCAGGAAGCTCCGCGTGAAGATGGCGTACCACTCGGCACATATGGAGGTCATCGCAGACGACTTTCTGGCATCCATGGGTGAGCTGGAACTGAAGGATCAATTCACCGCACCGATGTTCTCTTCGGTCACGGAGGAGGTCTTGGCGAGCCCATCACAGCTAAGCGCTGCCTACTGGGTCAAGAACATGGTGTCACCCGTACTTTTCAAGGGTGCCGTGGAGGCATTGCTCACTCACTCCACTCTTGTGGAGGGAGCCAACGCCGCACGAAGACAGAGAAAGGTCCCGGTGCGATGGACCGGTTTCGTTGAGATTGGCCCCGCGGGAACGCTTCAAGGACCGCTGGACCAGATCATGAAGGCTGTCAATTCGAAGCTCTCATCGGACCTGACATACACTTCCATGCTCAAAAGAAAGAAGAACGCCATGTCTACCTCGCTCGAGGCTGCGGGTCTCCTATGGGCCACTGGGCATAATGTCGACCTGCTGAAGGTCAACGAGGACCCTGACCACCGGGGCGCCCGGTCTTTGGCCAACTTGCCGCCGTACCCTTGGCAACACAGCAAACGCTTCTGGCACGAGGCACCCGAGAGTCTCGCAGTCAGAAAGCAAAAGAGGCCAAGGAGAGATCTCCTAGGCATCGAAGTTTCTAACCAGAACCCCTTCGAGCCCAGGTGGCGAACCCCCTTGCGCTTGGAGGAGCAGCCGTGGATGGGTGGCCATGTTATTACTGGCACAATCCTGTACCCGGCTGCCGGCATGCTGATCATGGTCCTCGAAGCCGCCCTGGAAATCGCCGAGAATGACTCGAATAGAACAAAGAAGATCAGAGGCGTCGAGTTGGGCCAGGTCAGCTTCGAGAGAGGCTTGGTGGTCCCCAATGATGATGCCGTCGAGACTCACTTGAGCATGCGACCTGACGAAATGTTCCCTGAAAAGTATCACTGGACCATCTTTTCTATCCCACCTGGCGGGACCTGGCAGAAACACTCATCCGGTACTGTCGTCACTATCTACGAGGACACGGGTTCGAACATCGAGGACTGGCAAGCCCGAGCAGAGAGCTTCGAGGACATGAAGAAGCGCGCCTCCAAGAAGCTTGACGTCGCAGCCTTCTACGACCAGCTGAAGTCTATCGGCATGGACTACGGGCCCTTGTTCACCAACGTCATTGACGCCGCCATACTGCCGGGTGAGCAAACAGGTCTTGCGACTGTGTCCATCCCAGACACCAAGTCTACGATGCCGCATGGCCTCGAATTCCCGCACCATATTCACCCGGCAACGCTCGACGCAATCTTTCACCTCATCTTCATCGCCCTCTTCGAAGGGAATCCCATGGACGAAGCATCCATTCCGGTGACGGTCGAAACCATCTTTATCGCGACGGACCAGCCTTCTGGTGCGGGATCGAAGTACGTCGGGTTCTCAAAGGCGAGGAAGACCAACTCCAGAGAGGCGCGTGGCGATATCGTCATCTCGGATGAGAGCTGGTCGGGACCCAAGATCGTCATGCAGAACATGGTGGTCCGTCAGGTATCATCCACTGACGATAAGTCTGAGAGCTCCTCGTCGCCCTTCCCTCAAACGCCAAAGAGGGTCGGCCGACTGGAGTGGAAGGAAGACGTCGATGCGCTTGCGGGCAAGGTAGCATCACAAGTCCTCTGCACAGGTGGAAGTCAGGACCGTTTTACTGGTCTGAGCAACCCTGACTTGGCTGCGTACTTGGAACTTCTTACCTATAAAGAGGCGGATTTGAGGCTTCTTGTCCTTCATGCCGAGGAGAACCACGAACTGCAATTTTTGGCAACCATCTTCGCACCGCAAGAGGAGCGAGGTCTGCGCGCCGCCGAGATCAAGTTTGCTGCATCGTCTCAAGAGCTTGCCAGTCAATTGCTTTCCCAGCTTGCAACGACGCAATATCCGCTGCCCAATGGTTCCGACGTTATATACGTGCCATCACCTGAAGCCCTGGTAGAGGATTCGTCCGATCAACTTGTTGAGGAGCTGGGTATGTTTGACATCGTCATCGGCGACAGTCGACAGTTGCTCGATGGCGGCGGGATCATTGGGCTGTCTCACATCAAGTCCCTTCTACATCCCGGTGGTCGAGTCGCTTTAATGGGAGACAAGGTGTCTGCCGCCAACTATCTAAATGGCGCCGGCTTCGCCCCGGTTGATATCGACTTCAAACATGCAGTCGTTTGCTCAACAAAGGTCCAGAAGAAGCTGGACTTTTCCGAGATCAAGCTGATTGTCCGGCCCTCACCTTCGACAGCAGTTTTGAGAGTCCAAGAGGTCTTGAAACGAAATTTGGAGAGCTCAGGTGTCTCGGTCAAGAGCTGCCTCCTCTCCGAGGCCGCTACTTCGGGATCTGAGATATTTATCTCTCTTCTCGAGTTCGACGAGCCTTGGACAATCAATCTAACTGCCCAAGACCTGGACGAGTTCCGATCCTTGGTTTCTGGCGCCAAATATCTTCTGTGGCTGACAAATGGCGGCATCGCCGACAGAAGTGAGGCGTCACTGGCCTTCTCCCCTACCACTGGCCTGCTGCGCACTATTCGAACCGAGGTGCCGCAAATCGTGCTCCCACATCTAGATCTCTCTATGACTTCGGAACTCGGCCCTGAAGAACAGACAAACTTGGCAGTGGAGGTGTTGAACCTTAGCAGGAAAGACCTATACAAAGGGAAGAATAACGAGATGGAGTTTCTCGAGTCCGGAGGCAGGCTTCTAATTCCTCGGGCCGTGGCATACTTGCCCTCTGACCACGAACTGGCGTTGCGTTCTGGTCAGCTGAAGTCGGTTCCAGGCGGATTGTGGGCGGCTGACGAGACTGGGAACTTCAGTCCTCTGAAGTTTGACGTCGCTGGGTCCGGTGTCTGGATCGCGGACGCAACCCAGAGCGAGCCTCTCAACAACGAGGAGATTGAGATCCAGACCAGCCACATATGCATCAACGGCTCTGACCTTACTCGATCATCAGGCCAATTTGGTACAACAATGGCGACGGAGGCTTTGGGACGTGTGGTCCGCCTTGGTTCCGAGGTCCCGAACCTCAAAATTGGTGATAAAGTCGTCGTCCTGGTTGATGAAAGCGCATTCAAGACACATATCAGACAGCACTTCAGCCTGGTCCAGAAGGTCCCGGAGGATGTTAAGTCTGAGCTCGCCGTTTCTCTACCGCTGAGCTTCATGACAGCCTACCACGCCATCGTGGAAGTTGGTCGTCTTGCAGCAGGCGAGACCGTTCTGATCCACGCCGTGCACGGTGCCGTTGGACTTGCGGCACTTCAGATTGCCACGCAGCTGGGTGCGACAGCGGTGTTTATCACGGCCAATGATGATGAGACGGCATCAGAGCTGGTGGCCGAATACAGCATCCCTCATAGCCATATCATCCGAGCAGAGGACGGTGACACCGTCTCAAAGACCGCCATGAAGCTTACTTCCGGGCACGGCGTCGACATTGTCATCAGCGCTGCGTCGGGCACATCATTGTACTCCGCCACGAAGACGCTTGCTTCCTGGGGCCGGTTCGTACGCATCGGCACCGATAAAGCTCGTCCTCAGGACATTAGCGCCGCTGTGTTCGAGCGCAACGCCTCCATCTCGTCCGTCGATGTCAGACAGCTCCCCCGTGAGAGGCGCTCCCGGCTGCTCGCCATGGCGTTCGGATTCTTGCGCTCCGGACTTGTGAAAGAACAGTCTCTAGTGACGAGTGTCCGCGCCGTAAAAGACCTGAGCAACATCTTATCCTCGACTACAGTCGAGCAGGGCAACATTGTCATCGAGCTTGGGGAAAAAGCCGTGGTGCCGGTTTTACCGCGACTGCCGGCTCCGCCCCAGTTAGATGCTGACGCAAGCTATCTCATCTCCGGTGGCCTAGGTGCTCTCGGCCTGACTATCGCGAAGAACATGGCTCTTCATGGTGCTCGGCGCTTGGTTCTTCTATCGCGATCTGGCGTCGTGAACGCTAGGCAAGAAGACGCCATTCGGGACATCCGCGATCTCGGCTGCGAGGTTGACACTCCCAAATGCGACGTCACGGTACGCTCAGAAGTTGAAGATGCGATACGAACATGTAAAACCAGCGGGCGAAGGCTTCGAGGCGTGATCCAATGCGCCATGGTCCTTCAAGACTCCATCTTGCAGAATATGACCATCGAGAAATGGAACACCGCAACGCGTCCCAAGATTGTGGGGACGTGGAATCTCCACTCCACGGTGCCCACAGACCTCGACTTCTTCATTCTTCTGTCCTCCATGTCTGGCATCATCGGTAACAGCGGACAGGCTAATTACTGCGCGGGCAACGCGTACGAGGACGCCATCGCGCTTCACCGTCGGTCTTTGGGGCTAGCGGCGACGACGCTGAACGTTGGGCTGGTGACGGACGCGAGCCATTTCAATGCGACGTCTACGGCCGACGATTACCTCAGAAAATACGGCCACTGGGAGTCGGCGAGGGTGACGGACGACGAGATGCAGGCCGTCATCGAAGCCGTCCTCCGCCAGAGTGCCGGAGATCTGCCGGAGCAACTCCTCGTCGGCATCACGGATGATGTGAAGCGCGACGGTCGCGCAGCGTGGCCACAAGACCGCAAGTTTGAGCACCGCATCGCGCGAACTGGGGTGTCTGCCGCTAGTGCAGACCCCAACGGCGCGAACGCGGAGAAACTCGGAGACGAGTTGAGCCGGGCAAAGACATTGAAAGAGGCTGTTGTGGTGGTTCTCGGCGCTCTCAAGGTGAACCTCGCGGCGGCTATGACGGCCAGTCCAGACGATATCGATGAGGAGAGGCCGCTGTATAGCTTTGGTGTCGACTCGCTCAAGGCCGTCGAGGTGCGCAATTGGATCTTCAAGGAGCTACGATGCGACGTGTCTGTTTTTGATATCCTGAGCCCGAGCCCGCTCGCTAAGTTGGGGCCGAGGATCGTGGCTAGGAGCGCGCTAACGCCACCCGAGATTGCAAGCCAGGCGTTAGCGGAGGCCTAATCCATGTTAGTAGGAATGGGGCTGTCAAAAGAATGGGGCAATGCGATCATGATTTTTCTGTTTTTTGTTCAAGTAAGGTTTTGATAGGGAGCAAGGTCTATGTTTCAATTGATAGATGCACTGACATATCTCACAGCCATAGGGCAAGTAAGTAAGTATCGAGTTACAATATGATGGATTGCTCTGTATTTCAGAGAAGAGCCATAGGATTGAAGATGTAATTACTCTGCGATCCTACCTAATTAAAGAGGCCTTCAAGATATCCTTTAGGATAAACAAAATTAGATAGGTTTTGGCAGTGCGCTGGCATTATCGTGTACGGTCAGGTGACCATCGTATAGGTTCTTCCCAATACAACACGGCATGATGGAAAAAAGTCCAGGATTTCTTTACAAATACATATCAATATGTCTGTAGTTGGGTGGACTTTTTTTCATGTCTAATTCTATGCCGACTAAGTTTCAAGGAGCGGAGACGTACACGTTGGATGGCCGCTTCAAAAAGAAAGACGGTTCTATTAGTGTTGGCTGTATAAGATCAATAATACAAAATACAAGTTGGACTTTTACTATGATCATCACAATCACCACTTGATCGACATCTTCCCTCGCAGGCGCTCGACCCGCTCCATGACCCCTCTTAACATCCCGAGAGTCGCGCTGCACTGCATTTCTTTCATATGTCCTCCAGTAGTATTTTGGAGGTCTGTTAACATCCCAACCAGTATCTTCAAGCGATGGCGAACAAGCCGCTTTAGAAACGTCAACTTCAAGTCTTCGTCTAAGACCTCGTAGTCCCCTATCCGCAACTCTGTCGTATGTATCAATGACTGTTTGCGAGAGGGCGCCGCCATCGACCCTCCCGGCGCTGGTATGTAAAGCTTCCCCAGTCCGACTCCGCCCGCAGAAGGCTGGCTACGGTGATTGCTCTGATACGCCGCGCTGATATTGCCATCCCCGGCGGTATTCCTGTTCGGACCACTTGACCCTCCTCGGATTGAGCTTTGATGATCTACGACAGCCACATTGGGCTTGACTTTCTCGATAAAGCAATCCAATAGCCGGGTCGCCTGGTCCATGATGATGGAAAGTAGTAGTAAGCTGCTGTCATTTGCTAGGCAATGTGGGCAGTTAAGGAGTCCCTTTGTGAGCGCCTGCATATTCCGGTCAATTTGTAGAATCGTGTCGACATTTGGGGTGACCGAGGAGTTGGTGAGGCTATTTAGACCAGCGAGCTGTTGGCTGAGACAGCGGTAACAGTCGTTGCTGCACATAAGAGAGGATGAGGTTGTGGAAACAGGGAGAGGTTGTGTGTGAAAGTGCATTGATGTTTCTTCTGGGCCAAACATGTCGGACACTGCTGCCACCGCCGCAGCCGCACCACTTTCAGACATGTTCATTGTGGAAGTCGAAGGGCGTTTAGTCGTGCCAGTAAGAGCTTCACTTCCAAACTGCTCGAGTTGGTCCACTGGGGTGTTGTAATGACTTGGTTCGGTAGCCCAGTTCTGGAGATCCTCAAACGTCGTCTCGGTCAAACTGACGGCGGCGAGGGACTCCGAAGACGCCGGGTCAGTCGTAAACAGTGTGTCCATCACCACGCCAAACTGATGATTGCCGTCTGTCACTGGCTGATGCAAAGTGCTAGGGATCACGATCGTGCTAGCCCCGTCATCGTTAACTCCAGACATGGCGTCGAGGAAGGCATCTGTGAAGGGCGAGATTGTCTCGTGGAAAGCTGGGGTTGGAACTTTCTGCAGAGCGATAGACGCTGCTGGTCCACCATGGCTTTGTTCCATATTCGCAACCTCGCCTTCGTGGTCTTCATCCTGGCCGCCTCCTCTCGCTCCCGCGACTCCCGAAGATGTCACTGCTGATGATGGCGGAGGCGGCGGCGGTCGCCGTTGCTGTCGGGGTTGCTGCTGCTGCTGTTGAGTCGAGTCTTCTAGCTGATTGGAGGAATGCTTGCGAGGCCGGCCGAGCCGGCGGATCGGAGAGTACACGCACGGGAGACTGAGTCGGGCGCACCGTCGACACGCCGGCTTTTCCTGAGAGCACTTGAGCTTCGTATCCTGACAGCGGTCACAAGAGTTGCGGAGCCTAAACTGCCTGTTCGGGTGGTTCCCCGCCTGGTCTCGGCTTCCCTGGCCCTCTGTAACAGGGGCTGGACTAGCTTCCCCAGGCTGTATTTCGGTATTGCTCATGTCGTATACGAGGTAATATAAGGTAATATGTACCTTCGACTGCTTGAAGTTGTCCTTTTCCACCCTTTGTTGGATGGTCCGGCATCCGTCCCAACCATAGGAAGGCAAGCTAAAACTCGTCACCCGAATATGAGGCAGACAAAGTTTGGCACCGTCACTTTTATATCTGCTACTCATCCCACAGGCATTCATTAGGTTACTAGGCAGCCAGACTCCTTCCTCTGCAGAGATGTGGCGCTGTGTAAGCGCTTTACTTGATGGAGGTACATCTTCTAGGCTTATGTCTGTTGATAGCGTGGTTCCTCCGTACGCGCACATCACGCCGTGGATGCGCACGTTGCGGAGTAGCTAGTCCAATTAGATGACAGAGATCAACCTTGTTCCACTTAAAGGATTTGCTCGTTGACCGAGATACAAGTCTGGCCTCCCGTCACTCACACTCGCAAAAGTCTTCCCCCATAGTTTTTCTAAGGAATGTGCATTTTTGAATTCTCATACTAAGACGACAGTGACTCGAGGGTCATAATCTAACCGGCATTACCCCGCGTACGGTCAAAAATTCTGAAGTATGCTGAGGGCTCCAGTCCGACCCCCTGTCCAAACCCTTTGACATCCAGTATGAGGACACCAGACCCCTGTCAATACATGTACATGTAGGCACAATCCCACAATGCAACTCACATCTCTGGTTGTTAAACCCGAATTTGAAGACCATAAACGAAATGTTCGACGCAAGAGAACGCGCAGCCATGGAAGCACCAAACAAGGTACGACTGAATGCTTTTGACATGACATAGGGCGTGGGGGGTGGCTTTACGTCTGTCAGATGTAGCCTACATTATTCGGCTCGGCCGCGCCCGCCGCAGACGAGTTGATAAGTACTTTGGTCCAATCGGCCCATTACGCCGCGGTATCGCATAGAATACATGTAACATGCCCATCAGCCACTGATTCAGAAAAGGCAGTCGTCAAACAAACATGACAGGCCCGGGTGGTTGATCGGGTCATTTTTCCAATATCACGGATAGACGGATCACAAGTTCTTCCTTCTAAGACTACATCAATAGGCCCTCCTAGGAACCGACTTTCGTCAGCAGAGTCAAAACTGAATTACACGGTTGGCTAGAGAGCTCCAAGAGAGACAACATATATCTTCAAAATGGTGGCAAACAAGTCATTGATCTTCAAGAAGGTTCACGAGACGCCCACGGTAGCGGGGCAGGATATTGCAGTGGAGAGCAGAGACTTTGATCTTGACCAGGTATGCACACACGCAACGGATGTTGGTCGTCTGTCATTGACAGCTTGGCCATTCGAGTGCAATTGTGGTATTATGCTAACACGTTGATTTAGGAATTGCTGGAGGGTTCCATCTTGGTACAAGTTCTGTATGTCTCATTCGACCCGTACATGAAGGGTCGCATGGTTGAGAAGCCAGTTATGGGCCCTTACAAGCTCAATGAGCCCATCCCGAACACAGCCCTCGCCAAAATCCTTCGATCCAAAAACGAAGGATTCCCGGAAGGCGCCATAGTCAGGGGAGAATTCCCAATCAGCCAGTATGCCGTCGCCACCGCCACGGACTTGCAGGCCGGATGGGCACATCTGATCGAGAACCCTCTCAACCTCCCGCTCGACACATTCCTTGCCGGCCTGGGGATGCCCGGACTCGCCGCCTACGCCTCTCTCTACGAGTTAGGCAAGCCCAAGAAAGGCGAGACCTTGTACGTCTCCGCTGCAGCCGGCGCCGTGGGCCATGTAGTTGGGCAGATCGCCAAGCGCGAGGGTCTACGTGTCATTGGCTCCGTGGGCTCCGACGAAAAGGTCGACTATCTCGTCCGTGAGCTCGGCTTTGACGCTGTCTTCAACTACAAGAAGGAGACGGTCGACGAAGGCCTCGCCCGTCTTGCACCCGACGGGGTCGACATCTTCTACGACAACGTCGGCGGTGAGACGCTAGATGCGGCTCTACTGGAGATGAACCCTTATGGACGAATCATCGCCTGCGGAGCCATCAGCCAGTACACGCGTGTTCAAGGCCCTTACACGGGCTATGGAGTTACCAATATCTTCAACATCACCGTGAAGCGAGTCACCATGGCTGGCTACATCGTGACTGACCCAAACATTGGTCCCAAGTATGGCGCGGAGCATATGCAGAACGTGTCAAAGTGGATTCATGATGGTAGCTTTACGTCCAAGTCGACTGTCGTAGACGGCGTGGATCAAGCAGCCGATGGATTTGTGGGAATGTTTTACGGCAAGAACATTGGAAAGGCTGTTCTCAAGATCTAGAATACTGCCATAAGAAATTAGATCCAATCTGTGATTCTACTTAAATTTCACACAACCTTCTGCTATGTTTTCAAAATTGCTGTTGCGAAGCGTCCTAGTAATGCATTTGCAACGCATGGTCTTAGACACATCCCCTGTGTTCGTTTGGCTACAAATGGACAAAATAAAGAATGAGAGAGCCCGCACTTGAAATGGGATCAGGGGCCCTATCGAAAAAGGGGCTTAGGAATGGGCTGTCGGAATAGCCCGTTTGACTTCATGGCGGTAGGGACTTTCTGGATTCGTCTAGGTAGGGTGGTGGTTCCAAGCCTCCGAATCCTTCTAGTTCATCCTTCTGACTAGATAGCTGCCATCCCACCATTCAAAGTGCAAACCTTAAAGACATTCAAAAAGCCCCCGAAGAGGTAAGCATTTAAGTATCCGAGCCCCCCAAGCACCCATGATAGTTTTTCAGTGGCAATCAGCAGCCAATCGATGACCTGTATAATTCAACATGCCGTGCCGAATCCTTTGCCTCCATGGCATGGGCATCAACAGCCAGATATTTGCCTCGCAGACAGGTGAGTCATTTTCATGCTGTCTTATCTCGGTCTATGAGCACTACTGACTTAACTCACAGAATCCTTTCGGAGTTTGCTGCCATCGGACTACGACTTCACATTTGTCGATGGCCCGACCGTTTGTAAGCCAGAGGTGGCCATAGCCAAGGTGTATCCAGGCCCGTACCTTTGCTGGTATAGAACGCCGACTACTGAGTCGGTGACCGCGGCCCACCATCACGTCAAGTCCATCATGGGTGAAAAGGGCCCTTTTGATGGAATCATGGGGTTCAGCCAGGTGAGTTTCACAAGGAGTGTTCCGTCTGTCTCATATGAGGCTCTGATTCTAACGAACTTGGCCATAAGGGCGCCGCAGTCGCGGTGTCGATGATCTTGCGCCATCAGCTTGAAAACCCGTCAGCACCACCCCTCTTCAAGTTTGCCATTCTCATCGGCTCTCCTTTGCCCTTTTCACACAGCCTGATGTATGGGATTGACACGCGGGATTACTTTGGCGTCTCTTGCAACATGGACTGTAGCGTGCTTGCTCGGTACAATCGTCCTAACAAGGTTCCTACATATCTTATCACCCCAGACAGGTACCTCAAAGACGACGACGATGAGGACTTCGACAGAATCGAAGAGGCGTGTCAACAGCCGACCGCAGCCATATTCTACCAAATGTTCCATTCAACATCAGATGAGGTCAGAATGGACATTCCTACTGTTCACATATTTGGCCGGCGTGATCCGTGGTACCTTCATAGTAAAGATGTGCTACAGCTGGCATGTCCTCAACGGGCTTCGGTGCTGGAGCATTGTTATGGCCATGAAGTTCCGCGACACCTGAGTGAGGAGATTTGCGATTTGATTGAGTCGGCGGTCGCCTTGGTTGAGGTTTAGTGGAAGAATTTAAACCATTTCCTAATCTAACCTACTCTAGACTTGGTGTGTCGAGTTTTGACCTTACCTATTTAATGTACTTTATTTTGACGATTGAATCAACCGACTATTTTATTCATGTGTGAAACGAGATGATTGTAATTGGATCTACCTTATGCAAAGAAATCTGTATTTACTCGTTCACTTAGTACCGTTAGTCTCGCCATTGCTCGTTCCGTGCGCAACACCCACATACTCATCTACTTTTCCAGCCAAAACATTCTTGATAAAGTCCACCTGCATCTTAATCAGGTCAGGGAACTCTGGACCGCTGAGTACATTAAGGTGTCCTTTGCCAACAGATACGTGCGCCTTTTTCGGGCCTGGAAACGTGTGGAACAGATCGAATTGCTGGTCTGGGGGCGAGATCTGGTCCAGTTCGGGAATGACCATGAGAACGGGCGTTTGGTACATGTACTTCATTATACCATGGGGCTGCCACATAATGAGCTTGTAGTACGACTGAAGTGTCGTTCGGTTCTCATGTCGACTGGCGCCGTACTTTTTGGCGTTGACCATGTAATCAAACTCCTCCTTGTCGGCGCCGATACCCAGGCCGGCAGGGTTGACGCCGTCCTCGGTTAGCACAGGCAAAAAGACTGGCGGGTTGCCGGCGGCGCGGGACTCGCGGTCGGCCATGCTGCGTGCGAGAACGCGAGGGAACTTTTGCGGCGTGAGCTCAAAGTCCAGCAGTGGGCAGATGGAGACAACCATGCGTGCACGCTTGTCAAGGGCGCCAGCACAGAGTGCGACGCAGCCGGCGAAGGACTGGCCCCAGAAGAAGATCTCCTCCGGATCGACTTCGGGGAGGCCGCGGAGGTAGGTCAGCGCATCTGAGTAATCTGAGACCTGCTTCATCGGGTCGATCTCGTTCCGGGGCTGACCATCGCTGAGGCCTAGGCTGCGTGGGTCGTAAATAAG
This sequence comes from Colletotrichum simmondsii, assembly GCA_001563135.1. Classification (NCBI taxonomy): domain Eukaryota; kingdom Fungi; phylum Ascomycota; class Sordariomycetes; order Glomerellales; family Glomerellaceae; genus Colletotrichum; species Colletotrichum simmondsii. Next base: position 80,724 of record JFBX01000890.1, read on the forward strand.
TGCTGAAATTCCGGCAAGCTGGAACTGTTCGGCCACCTCTGGCACAAACATCTCCTTCACGCAGTTGAACTAGGCGGGAGCTGAGTGTCAACCTGGAGAAGTCCTTTGAAAAACGAGCAGGGAATTCCATATGAGATTCTTACCCCAGGAGTAATGATGGCTGCAGGACCACGGCCAGGAGCGGGATAGAAGCAGCCCCTGAGGGTCAGCCCGTCCACGGTCTGGAACTCCACGTCGCGAAAGAAAGTGCTCATTATTGTCGTGGAGACGCAGGATTGGACGGTAGAGAACTTGCTTGGTAAGGCTGCCTAGTCACCAAGATGGCAAATTCCACGCATTACAAGCGCATTAGGCGTTCCTTATCAGACAGTTGACCTTGCAATGGGGGAGTTCATTGCAGCCAGTGAAAGGTCTAAGGCATACGATAAACTGCCCGAAGTTTTCTACTTGCACCGGCCACTTTCAGGACCAACGGTTTTGACACCCAAGCCAAGGACTGGCTGACCCAATCAGCATGTCAGATTATTCCCTGTCAGAATATCCCCGAGTCGTGGGCATGCCATAGTAACGGTGATGATCAGGAGCATGCTGTGGGCGGATGGGAAACACGTCCAACTGATGGTGAGTGTTTGCCACGACGACCAAACATGGAAACCATCCGAGGCACTCCCGAACTCCATAAAATACCAAAATACATGTAAGTAATCGGTGGATGTTTTTCAAACCATTATCGGAAGCACTCGCATCACTTTAGAACAGCCAGGACATTCTCAAGGCCCTCCGTGTTTCAAAGAGAAGTTCGTGGCGTGGCTCTATTACCTTCTTTCTCGTTCCTGCTCCTTCGAGATTCCGTCCGCACCGACTAACCTCTGCTTTGGATAACCGAGGGACCAGGATCTCACGACCATTGTCTATAGACTGTCGATGTTATCTACCTTACTAAAAGGCTTCTCTACCCTATTCCCTTTTCAAACAGCTAGGTCTAGCCCAGGCCTAGACAACTGCAGTCAAGATGACGATCAACGACGGGAGAAACGGTGCGTACACGATTCCGACCAACAACTATCCGAGCAACGGTACCACCGGCGCCACCTACACCAATGGAACCAACGGGATCAACGATACCAACGGCTATAATGGTGGCAGTGTGAACGGCCCCACCACCGGCCCGCCCCAAGCCCATGAGCCGATCGCCGTCATTGGCATGGGATGCCGTCTGCCGGGAGAAGTTGACAACCCGCACGCACTGACGCAGCTCCTGAAGCGCGGCGGTGTCGCCCGTAACGAACCGCCCGAATCCCGCTTCAGCTTGGAGGGCCACCATGACGGATCCAAGAAGCCCAAAACGATGAGGTCTCCGGGTGGTATGTTCCTGGAGAACATTGACCCACGTGAGTTCGACGCCGGCTTCTTCCAGGTTCCCCGGCTCGATGCCGTCGCAATGGACCCGCAGCAGAGACAGCTCCTCGAGGTCGTATACGAGTGCCTGGAGAATTCAGGTGTGACGTTGCAAGAGCTGCAGGGGGCCCAGGTTGGGTGCTTCGTCGGATCCTACGCCGTCGGTACGTTCTTTCCTCGTCTGATTTCATTCAGGACAGACCTTTGCCCTTGGCGCTATCATGGGATGAACCTTGGCTTACAGTGACACGAAATTTCCAGACTACGCCGACATGCAGGCCCGCGATCCCGAAGACCGCGCTCCCTCTGTCACAATTGGCGTTGGTCGGGCTATTCTAAGCAATAGGATCAGTCACTTTCTGAACATCAAGGGTCCCAGGTAAGCGCATCCATCCGTCTTACCCGACGGGCCCCCACGGATCCTGCAGCCACATCTGACACCTGTCTCGGTAGTATGACAATAGATACAGCCTGTTCGGGCAGCCTGGTAGCTCTCGATGTGGCATGTCGCTACCTACGTACCCGGGAGATGGACGGAGCAATTGTTGCCGGCTGCAACTTGTACCTGAGGTGAGCATTAGAACGAGTTTCCCTTCTCGGCCGTCGTGTTCTTAATCAGGAAACAATGTCTGACTCTGGAGGGGTGAGTCTAGCCCGGAACACAACATGGATGTTGGCCCAATGAAGGGAGCCTCGAGTTTATCTGGAAAATGCCACACCTTTGACGTCAAGGCGGATGGTTACATCAAGGGTGAGGCCGTCAACGCCGTAATGGTGAAGCGCCTCTCGGACGCCCTCCGTGACGGTGATCCTATTCGCGCCGTGATACTCGGCACCGCTACCAATAGTGACGGCAACACTCCCGGCATCGCCAGCCCCAGCTCAGAGGCACAAGCGGCGGCCATCCGTTCGGCTTATGCTAACGCTGGAATCACAAACTTCAACGAAACCACATATCTTGAGTGCCATGGAACCGGCACACAGGCAGGCGACCCGACCGAGGTCAGTGGTATCGCCTCAGTATTTGCGCCGTCGCGTAGTCCCGATCAGCCTTTGATAATCGGCTCCGTGAGTTCATCCTCTCCACTGCAGGTGAAATGACACAAGTTGAACACAACTGACATCTACCTAGATCAAGAGCAACATTGGTCACTCCGAGCCGGCAGCAGGCATCTCGGGCCTGATCAAGACTATTCTGTCTCTCGAGACTGGCACCATTTTCGGCAACCCTACCTTCGTGACTCCCAACCCCAAGATCGACTTTAAGGGCCAGAAGGTCTTTGCAACTCGCACTAGCATACCCTGGCCAACAGGGGCGCGCAAGCGGGCGTCTGTAAACTCGTTCGGATATGGCGGTTCTAACGCTCACGTCGTCCTCGAGTCGGCGGATCAATATCTCCAGAACAGACAGACCTCCTCCCACGTCTCTTCCCACCTCGCCGAAGAGGCTGATCTCTTCGGTGACGACGATGATGCTTCCTCCACAGCATTGGTCGCAAAGAAGCCCCAGCTGCTTGTCTTCTCGGCTAATAACGAGTTTTCGCTCCGCGGCTACGTGAAGCTACTGCGCAAGCACCTTCTGAACCCGAGTGTCAAAGCCGACTTGCGAGACCTCTCTTTCACACTCTCGAGCAAGCGCAGCGCGCACTTTAATCGAGGATTCTTGCTGGCGGACAAGGCCGTGATAGCCGAAGACTCTCTCGTCTTGGGGAAGAAGAGTCCGGAAGCTCCGAAGATCGGCTTTGTTTTCACCGGCCAGGGCGCTCAATGGTCGCAGATGGGAAAGGCTCTTGTCGATGCCTTTCCTACCGCCAGAGACTTGTTGAAGCATCTGGATACTGTTCTCAAGACCGCTCTTGTCCCACCAACGTGGTCTTTGCTCGGTATTTTCTCCTCATCCCTGACACATTCTTGGTCCTAATTACTCACATCAATGCAGATGAACTGGTAGAGCCGCGCAGTCCTGGTCTCCTTCGCCAGCCCGAGTTTTCTCAACCGCTCTGCACAGCGCTTCAGCTCGCCATCCTGAGCGTGCTGGAAGACTGGGGCGTCGCGCCGCACAGCGTGGTCGGTCACTCATCGGGCGAAATCGCTGCTGCATATGCTGCGGGCTATCTGTCCAAGGAAGACGCGATTAAGGTCGCTTACTATCGTGGCCTAGCTGCCAAGCAGCTCGCCAACGTCGTAGATGGCACCAAGAACGTAGGCATGCTCGCGGTCGGCCTGGGCGCTGAAGCCGTAATGCCCTTCTTGGAACCCTACGCTGGCCTAGTGCACATTGCCTGCTTCAACAGCCCCAGCAGCGTTACCTTGTCTGGCAAGGTGGACAAGCTCGAGGAGGTGATGGCCGCGCTTGTGGCCCAATCGCATTTCGCCCGCCTGCTGCAGGTGAACCTGGCATACCACTCGCCCTTCATGTTGGAAGTGAGCAGTCTTTACGAGGCTCTGCTTCGCCAGGACTTTGGCGCGTGCAAGAAGGACAGAAAGCGGGACAGTGTCCGCATGTTTTCATCTGTGTCTGGCAAAGAGATGCGCCACGCTGCTGATGCGGCGTACTGGAAGAGCAATATGAGCTCTGCGGTACGCTTTGAGCAAGCTACCAAGACCATGCTCGCGGATGACAACCGGCCGGACTTCCTTGTCGAGATCGGCCCCAGCGGTGCGCTCTCAGGTCCTGTGGCCCAGGTGAAAAAATCTGTCCTCGGTGATGGCGCCGAAGTCCAGTATGTTGCGGCCTGGTCTCGTGGACCCGCCGCGCTCAAGTCGATCTACGAGGTGGCTGGCAAGCTCTTCGTCAGCGGAGGAGAGGTCAATTTGGCCAACGTTAACAAGACTGACACTTGGAAACCGAGGACCATTATCGACCTGCCCAACTACTCATGGGACCATTCTACGCAGTACTGGTACGAGAGCGACGCTAGCAAGGACTGGCGATACCGTCTTTTCCCGCACCATGACCTCTTGGGCAGCAAGATCCTGGGTACTTCCTGGCAGGCGCCGTCTTTCAAGAAGTCTCTCAAGCTGGCAGACCTACCTTGGCTTCGAGACCATAAGATGGGCCCGGAGATTGTCTTTCCCGCGGCTGGCTTCATCGCCATGGCTATGGAGGCCATCCGCCAGAACACTGAAGCGCTGCGTAGTTTGGAGAGTAAGGTTCTCCCCACAGCATACCATTACAAGCTTCGAGACATCAATTTCATCCGCGCCCTCGTGCTGGATGACTCAGACGAAGCTACCAAGATCATGCTGGCACTTCACCCGCGCACGGGAGCGAAGGATTCCTGGCACGAGTTCAAGATCAGCTCCCAGGTAGGGGACTCCTGGCTCGAGAACTGCCGTGGCCTAGTCAAAATCCAAGAAAGCACCCCTGAGAATTCGACTGCAACCGAGGCTACTGTCAAGCCGCTGGTTGACCCCGTCCCCGGCGCTCTGTGGTACAAGGCCATGCACGATACTGGCTACAACTTTGGTCCGGTTTTCCAGAAACATCTTGAGATCGAGTCCATCGTCGGTTCGCGCGAGTCCCGGTCTCTCGTGGATCTAAGTCCTCCCGTCTCGGAGCACCCGCAGTCGTGGTATCCAATGCACCCCGCCGCCATTGATGGATCATTCCAGTCTTGTGCCCCTTCTCTGTGGGCCGGTGATAGGCCCGGGATCAGTGCCGTACTGGTACCTGCCATCATTGATGAGCTGGCCATTTTCCCAGTGGAGAGCATTTCTGGAAAGGGTATCTCCACGACAAGCTCTGAGTACGTAGGACTTGGCCTGCCCGAAAGTACCAAGAGTTACAAGTCCAACGCAGTCGTTCTTGACTCTGAGACTGGAGATTTGCGTTTCAAGCTCACTGGCCTGAGATATCACCAACTGGATACACAGGAGGATCCATATTCGTCACACACATACAGCCGCATCTCCTGGAAGCCAGATGTGACGTTCCTTACTGAAGAGACCGTGACGGCCATCTCGGCAGCAGATGATCCCCTCAATGAATTCATCGACTTGGTTGCTCACAAGTTCCCGAACCTCAGTGTGCTTGAGGCCAGCACGATCCCCTCCGAGGCGGGTAGTGTATGGCTTGAGGGTGGCAAAGCCGACTCTGGGGTGAGGTCTGCTTGTCGCAGCTTCCAGTTCTCTTCTCACGATGCTTCTGCTGTCGTGAACGCCGAGGAGACGTACGGCAGCAAGTCAGGTGTGGCCTACGCCGTCCTCGACGTTGCAGCTGACCCTGAAAAATTGCAGACTCCTGGCAAAACCTTTGATCTCGTCATTATCAGAGCGGCGGCTGATGGGTCATCGGAGTCGCAAGATAATGTGGTACGGAACACACGCACGCTGGTATCGGACGGCGGCCACGTCGTGATCCAGTCCATCGCAGCTGACGTACCGGAGATCTCGTCATCCTCTGGTTTCTGTTCATCTTTTAGCATCCCTTCTGGGGATGGCAACACCATTCATATTCTCGTCGCTGCTTCAGAGGCCGTGTCCAAAAAGCAAGGCATTGAGCTTATACACTTCTCTGACCCAACAGACGTGACCGCACAAGTTGCCTCAGATCTATCAAAGTTCGGATGGCAGATCACGGATACCAAACATACCCAAGACGACCACAGAACTATTCTGGTGCTGAGTGATCTCTCCGCCCCTGTCCTGCCGACTATTACAGAAGCCCAGTGGCAGCTTCTCAAGAACACGTTGGTATCAGGCAACCAAGTATTGTGGGTGACCTCGGGCTCCCAGCTGAACGTCACAAGCCCCGACAGGGCCATGATTCACGGTCTAGGTCGTACAGTTCGCAACGAGGACCCTTCAGTCAGTATCACAACGTTGGATGTCGAGTCAGCCACGGGCCCGAATACCGTCTCTGCCATAAATGACGTCCTTGGGCACCTTGGCAGAGCTGCTCATCGGAGACAAACGACGGGTATTGAAAACGAGTTTGTCGAGCGCCAGGGAGTCATACATATCAGCAGGGTGCAGCCCAATGAGGCAGTTAACGTTGTTGAGAAAGCCTTGGCCCACGGCGCTGAACTCGTTGAGGGTGAGCTGCATGACTTTAACACGACCGTTCGTCTGCAGTGCGAGCGTGTCGGCACAATTGATTCGCTACAGTACACCGAGGTCGCCGCTACGGAGCTGCCTGTTCCTGACGGCAGCGTTGAAGTTGAACTCTTCGCCGCTGGGCTAAACTTCAAGGATGTCGCCGTCACAATGGGCATTGTTCCCGAGAATCAACACCTCCTCGGCCTCGAAGGTGCGGGCGAGATCCGTCGCGCTGGCAAGAACGCTGCGAACATATACAAGCCAGGAGACCGTGTGCTCGTCTTCAAGAAGGGAGCATTTGGAAACAGGGTTATCGCCTCTGTTGAGCGAACACATCACATTCCTGACTGGATGTCTTTCGAGGAGGCCTCGACTCTGGCCAGTGTGTATCTGACTGCGCTTTACAGCATTTTCGATCTCGCCAACACACAGGCCGGGCACAAAGTGCTTATCCATTCCGCATCCGGTGGTCTCGGAATTGCCTCGATCCAGATTTGTAAATTCATCGGCGCAGAGATCTACGCGACCGTCGGCACTGATGAGAAGGTGGACTTCTTGGTAGACAGCTTTGGCATCCCAAGAGGGAACATCTTCAACTCAAGAAACACTGCCTTCGCCGCTCAGCTCAAGGCCGCCACAAAAGGACACGGCGTCGATGTCATTCTCAACTCTCTCACCGGCGATATCTTGGACGAGTCGTGGCGCTGCATCGCTGACGGCGGCACCATGGTCGAACTGGGGAAGAGGGATATGCTTGATCGCAACTACCTCTCCATGTGAGTCTCATTTATTTTATCTCCTTACGTGAGGATGATAACTGACCCAATCTTAGGGAGCCGTTTGGCCGCAACGCTTCTTACCGCTGCTTTGATATGTCCCACGAGCACGTATCGGACACCGTCATCGCCAGGCTCATGCGCCAGATGATGAGCCTCATTAGTCAGCGCGCCATCAAGCCCATTGCTCCCATGACTACCTTTCCCTTCGAGGATGTGGCTGGCGCTTTCCGTTACATGCGTGCGGCTAAGCACATGGGCAAGATCGTCCTCTCTGCCAAAGACAAGGCGGACAAGCCGACTGTGATGGTCCGCCCCGCGATACGCAAGTTCGATCTGCCCCAGACTACTTCCATCCTCATAGTGGGTGGCTTGAAAGGTCTTTGCGGGTCTCTGGCCGTCTACTTGGCCCAACAAAGAGCCAAGCACCTCGTCATCCTCGCCCGTGGCGGTTACGATGACGAGAGGTCACAGGCTGTGTTGAAGAACATCCATGCCCAAGGCGCCAAGGTCGATCTGGTCAGGGGCGATGTTTCACTTTTGGAAGACGTCCGAAGAGCTTTCAAATCCTCCAGCGTTCCCGTCGGTGGCGTCATTCAAGGCGCCATGGTTCTGAGAGACAAGATCTTCACCTCCATGACGACCGAGGAGTATCATGGAGCCGTGGCCTGCAAAGCCCCCGGAACCTGGAATCTTCATAACGTCGCTCAGGAGGAGGGCCTCGATCTTTCCTTCTTCACCATGCTCTCATCAGTCTCTGGTGTTGTTGGCCAGAAGGGTCAAGCAAACTACGCAGCCGCTAATGCCTTCCTCGATGCCTTTGCCGTATATCGCCAAGGCCTCGGGCTGTCTGCTGTTTCGGTCGATTTGGGTGCCATCGATGACGTTGGCTACATGCATGAGCACAATGACCTTCGCGTGGCTCTGGATCGGGACGCCTGGACGCCCATCAATGAGAACCTGTTCCGCCAAATTGTCCGCGTATCAATCCAGCAGCAGCAAAGAAAATCTGCGACAGGTAACTCCACTCAACTCATTACCTCCATCGCCGTACCGCAGCCGGACTCCTCGAACCTTCTTGCCGACGCTCGCTTCGTCAGCCTGGCTTTCGGCACCGGCGAGGCCACGTCTGGTGGAGATGGCAAAGACGATAAATCGCGCGCGGTGCAGGCGCTCATGCTATTACTACAATCCAGTGCAGACTCCTCGGTTGTATTGAAGGCCGCTGTGGACGTCGTGAACACGCAGTTCCAGGCCACCCTTCGCTTGTCGGAACCAATGGAACCTGCCAAGCCACTTAGTAGTTATGGTTTGGACTCTTTGTCTGCCGTAGAGTTGCGAAATTGGGTCAGGCTGGATCTCGGAGTTGAACTGACAACGCTGGAGATCACGAGCGCCACGTCACTAACAGCGCTGTGTGAGAAAATTGTTTCCAAGATGAAGAAGAAGGAATGAAGACACTCATGCTTTTTAGGCTCTCTGGTTCATTTTTTGTTTTCTGTTGTTATCTGTCTCAGGTTCTCTTCCGTGTCTTGACTTAGTAACTAGCTACAATGATTTGCTTGAATATCATTTGGATGTTGTTGTCACAAGTTGCAGTAATATGGCGAATGGAATACAACGATGATCACTTCACAACATTGACCATTAGAACATATCAATACGTTTCAGAATGTTTCTAACAGCCAAAATTGAGGTGGAAATCAAGGTCTAGAAGCCTTCAGAGTGCCTAGTCCTACATACTCACTTGAGTGTCGAAGACCTTAAGTCGCAACGCATCTTATCTAGATGCCGTCCATATTTATCGTCTAGGCGATTCTAATTCATGCCCTAGACTAATGAGACACCTTTTCTACCTGACAAAAGTTCTTCACCCAATCTTCCCACTGAAGCTGGTAAGTTTCGGTGGAAAGAGTATACTTATAGAGCTCGGTAGCGACAGATTTACAACATTTCGCCCAATCCATTCCCAACATCTTCAGTCTTCTCCACCGGCAATCAGTCACTGATACAGATCTTCTTTAACCAGAGCCCGCACCCCAAGAGTATGCGGCTTAGGACGGGGCACAAATCGGTCCATGTGCAGATCCATCGCATCCCGCTCCGTCTCGTAGAGTTCCATATTGAACCTACGGAACAGCGTCGCAATGCCCGTGTAAAGCTCTGCCCACGCGAGCTGCATGCCCACGCAGGAGCGCGTCCCGCGACCAAACGCGACCATGTAGCGCGAGAGTTTCTTCCCATCAGGAGCCTTTGGGTCGCCTAGCCAGCGCTCCGGGCGGAAGGTCATGTTATCTGGGAAAATAGCCTCGTCGTGCGACACGGCGTAGTTGTCCATGCTCACGGTGGCGCCGACGGGGATGAGCCACTCGCCGTAACGGAGAGGCTCGTCCTCGAGCGTGCGAGGGAGTCGCTGAGATGTTCCATATGCGAACCGAAGAGCTTTGCGATGATTTTGGTCAGGAATTCCACATTTATTTGATTTCTGTCGAGAAACTGCACTCACCTTCGTTGATACAGGCTGAGAGATATGGTAATTGAGAGAGCGCATCCCAGTCGGGAGGGTTTCTAGGATCCACAATAGCCTCTTTGAGCTCGGCCTGGAGCTTTTCTAGGACTGGGGGGTTTGCCAGGACATGGAATGTGCACAGACTGAGGGCCCGCATCGTCGTCTCGATACCGGCACCGGTTACACTGATTGCCTCTTGCTGGAGGCGGCCAACCGTCTTCTCCGAGGCTGGGAGGTCTGACTCGAGGATGACACCAAAAATGGTCTTGGACTGCCCCTTTTCTTCTGCGGGCTTGTTCAAGAGGATGCGGATCTGGTTTGTCATTTCCTATTCAAGCGTGTAACACATCAGCAAAATGTCACATATGATCCGGAAGTCAGCTCATTCCGTATCTCTGGCCTGGCCAACTACTAACGTTGTTAAAGTCTAGCACGGTTCCCATTTGAGGAGACATTGCCTTGACCCACGACAGCGGGAGCATCTTGAAAAGGTTTGTCACGAGGGGAAACTGCGTGATATAGTGAACAGGCTCCAGAAGATCAACCATGGCATCTGTGTAACTCGCGTGGAAGTCTGGAGCGTCAAGGAAATTATGCGGCTTGTCGAAAGCGTAGTCGTTGATGATATCCGACGTCCAGCATCCCCACATTTGATCGATACGTAACACTTTGTCTTTGCCCAGGTATTCCCGCGTGACGCGATCTGTGAGGCGATGCATCATTCGCTGGATGTTGGGCTGGTGCTCAGCGATCCTGCGATGGGAGAAAAATGGGTTCAAAGCCGCCCGCCGCTGGCGATGTCTGGAGTGGTTCACAGTCGAGAATGCCGATTCCGGGCTGTTGAAACGATGAGCGAGGGTGATCAGCTTGCTGGAGTGCCTGGAAGACGAGTAAAGCACGTCATAGAAGCTAGAGTCTTGGATGTGAAGTTCCCATGGGTTGATTCGAATAATAGGGCCTTTGTAAACCAGTCAGCAACACGTTGAGGTTTCGGAAGAGTGAGTTGCTGAGTCCAAGTCCACTCACCATATTCCTCATGCAACTCAGCGTAATGCCAGATGAACTGGCCGCCATCGCCGCTGAAGAGCTCATAGTAGGCCTCGTACCACTGCGTTAAAGCGGCCAGTTTCGGCCCTGGAAACTTGGCAAGCGGGCTGAAGTACAAACGGTAGATACCCAGAGAGAGCAGGTACACGGTGGTACATACGAGCCCTATGATGCCATAGAAAGCTGCAGATGAGCGAGTCTCGGGCGTCGATATGAAGTCCATCATATTTGTTGCTATCTGAGGTGCTTGAGAATGATTGTGCGGCTATGATGCGGCAAATGTCGGCTGTTGACAGAATCAGCGGGAGGGCAGGAAAAGAGAGTGACGACCGAACAAATTTTTACGAGACCAAACTCAAAGCCTGGTTCTTTCGAGGTAATTCCCTTCCAAAATTCACGTCTGGGTTGGGTTCGCTCTGGCCGATTTTCAGTGGGAAGTCTTTTTTTGTTGCTGGTCAGGTAGCCAGCATGGGCGTCAGCATCGGGCCACACGGGATTCATCTAATCAGGTCGGGGCTTTTTTTGTTTCTTTTGTAAGTCGAAGTAATCTTCCATGGTTTTTTTTTTCCATCAGTAACACCGGGGAATAACGAGCTCGGCCGAATCCTAGCGACTGCGGAATTTTGTTGGGCGCTTCTTGTCCTGGTTCTGTTCCGCGATAACACTGCTCTATTTCAAGTGAAGTAAAAGAATTCTGAAGCAGAAAACCGCATAGTTGGCTCTCAGTGCTCATTTATTTTAGCAATGAGGTTTCGATCCCGAATTTCCTGGCCAGCCTCAATCGTGGGGCTGGCAATTCCAGCCGCCTTGTTTCTGGCACCAAATTCTTCCAGCTGGGCCCGCCCGTTCTGCACATGTACTGACGGCGATAGCTGTTGGCCATCCGAGTTGCAATGGCAAGATCTGAACGCCTCTGTGGGCGGTCGTCTCATTACTCCAGTTCCTCCAGCATCTGTCTGCCACAACCCAAACTACGACGAGGCCGAGTGCGCGGCTATTCGCAAGGACTGGGTCTGGCCAGAGATTCAGTGAGCCTCGACACCAAAGTGATTCCTTGCCCGGGTCATATAGTCTGACAGGTAATTGCAGCGAATCTTGGCCAGGCGGCATCCAAAGCCCCTACTGGCAGAACTCCAGCTGTGATCCATTCAGTTCTGCTGATACCCCTTGTACGCTGGGACATAGTGTTTCCTTCGCTATCAACGTAACATATGCAGAAGACGTGGTGCAAGGCTTTTCATTCGCACGCAGGCACTCCCTCCGGCTGGCCATCAAGAACACGGGACATGAGTGCGTAACAAGCCACATCGGATCGAAGTTCTTGAGATAATCACTGACATTCGTTTGCAAGCTACATGGGAAAGTCCACCGCAAAAGGGGGACTCGCCCTATGGACAAGTAACCTCCGTTCGATAGAAGTGCTGGACTTTGCAAGCGAAACATATACCGGTCCCGCCATCCGTATGGGCGCCGGAGTACGTGGGCTGGAAGCCTACACGGCTGCCGCCAACAAAGGCCTTCGTGTGGTTGGAGGCTTCTGCCCGACGGTAGGCGTCGCCGGCGGTTATACCCAAGGCGGAGGCCACGGCCCGTTAAGCTCACAGTATGGGCTCGGAGCCGACCAAGTCCTTGAGTGGGAAGTCATCACGCCTCAAGGAGAACATCTGGTGGCGACGCCTCTGCGGCACTCCGACCTGTACTGGGCTTTAAGCGGAGGCGGGCCTGGCACCTACGCCGTCGTGCTCTCGCTAACAGTGAGGGCATACCCCGACGGCCCCATCGGAGGTGCGACTCTGGCATTCTCTACCGCCGGCGTGGCGAAAGATGACTTCTGGAACTTTTTCAAATTCTGGCAAGACCTCCTTCCTAGCCTCACTACCGCCGGTGGGACAGCTGGATACGCCGTGACCAAGGACGCCTTCTTCATCGCACCTATTACCCTCCCTGGGTGGACCAAGCAACAGGTCTCCGGATTGATAAGCCCGCTGGTGGACCGACTCGATGAGTTAGACGTTCAGTACATGCTCAAAGTGACATCGGAACCCACATTCTTGGAACATTACAGTAAGCACGGTGGACCTCTGCCCCGAGGCCCTTACACGATCCACCACCTCTTTGGCGGGAGAATGATCCCGCGCTCCACTGTCGAGCAAAACAGCACCGCTCTTGTCGGGGCCTTTCGCAGCATTCTCGAAGACACGGATGCTTTTCTGGGATTTGTTGCTCTGGATGTAAAGCAGGCGCCTGGACGGAAATCCGTTGCAGACAATGCTGTGCTGCCGGCCTGGCGAGACACTCTAATCACCGTACTCGTACAGTCGACGTGGAACTTTAGTGCGCTTAGAGCAGACGGCCAACGCCGTGCCGACGAAATCACCGACGTGGTTGTGCCGAGACTTAGGGAACTTACGCTTGGTTCCGGGACTTATATGAATGAGGGCGATTTCCAGCTCAAAACCTGGAAGGAGGATTTCTATGGGACAAACTACCCGAGACTGCAGGCCATCAAGTCTAAATACGACCCCGAGGGTCTTCTCTTTGGGCCTACTGGAGTATCTAGCGATGCATGGTCGATTGATGAACAGGGCAGGCTATGTAAAGGATGGGCAGACGGACTTAGGTCAACTGGCCTTGTGCGGGTCGCTATGCTAAGGGGTTGGGCTACGCTCACAGCTCGGGCGAGACAGGCACAGCAGTTTGCACGCGGGTATTTTGAGATTTCGTCTGTGATATTTTCGACTCAGTAGATGCGGTTGTCTCTCTATGAGATTCTCTAGGAAGAGCAGCGGGTGAATTTGTTTCTGTGGCGGGTCATTTTTTTTCTAGAATGGGAGCTTATACGCATTGCGGCGTGATTCGGGGACTAAAAACGGGGCGTAGCGCTTACACCCGACAAACAAAAATCGCCCGAGGAATCATGTACACGGCACCTGTAGCAAACGTTGCGGTAATTAAAACTCAATGCTTGAACAATCCGTTAGCTGGCCATGTGCATCGTCTTACTTTACCCACAAGTAAACTCGATCCAGCACAATGACGGTGACCCCGGAATCCAGCGCCCGGGCATCTGGTTCCGCCCCGTTCTCCACTTCAGTACCGAGGGTCCCACTTATTCCAACCGAGACCCGGCCCCAAAGAAACGCCAAGCTTGCCGGTAGACCCGGCTTGTTGTCACAGCCCAACAACAGGATACAGACAGTCTATGACATTGTCAATTGGGCTGCAGAGACATATGGAGGCAAGCCTGCTTTGGGTACGCGGGCAAGCGGAACTGAGAACACAAATGCAAAAATCAGATCGCCAGGAGATTTCCCGGTTGGTGACATACCCTGCCAGATTCACATACGACGAGACGGCTAATAGTGCATAAATAGTACAATTACATATCATACCGAGATCATTTTACTGTGATTCTTGATGTAGGATCTGGTTTGCGGGCGATCGGTCTCCAGAGAACTGATAAGATTCTCGTCTACGCAGCAACAAGGCAAGTTTCCCCTGCGGACTCTTCTGGAAATTCCGAGATTGACGAACACCACGAAGCCCACAATGGTTATCAATCGCGCATGGCGCATCTTCACAGTCCATGGTCTTCGTGACAGCCTACGAAGCTCTCGGTCTTGCTGGCCTCGAGCATTCTCTAGAGTCCACAGGCGCCAAAGCCATCTTCGTGGATCACCATCTCTGTCAAAAGGTGACTTCTGCAATGTCAAACAAAGCTCTTCCACGAGTTGAGGCCATAGTCTACAACGATCAGCCAAGTGATACATTTGATTCAGGTGCTGAGTGGATCAAAGGCTTGTTCGAACTCAAGAAGACACGTCCCGGGCTCCAAATACTCAGCTTCAGCCAGCTTTGCCAAGTTGGACGGAGCAAGATGAGTGAGCCTGTACAACCAGATAGGGAGGACGTTTGCGCCATCTACTACACTTCTGGGTCAACAGGAATACCAAAAGGAGTTCCGGTGAAACACAAGGCCGTTGTGGCGGCAGGTAAGTCATCCCTGAATTCGCGACGATACTTGATCTTCCTCCCCTTGGAATACCATGAACGCTCATCTAATCTTCCAACAGTCACAGGCCTTGACTCCGTAATCGGCGACTATCTTTCGCCTTCCGACTCTTTCCTCGCATACTTACCATTAGCTCATGTTCTTGAATTCGCCTTCGAAAACAGCTGTCTGTTCTGGGGTGTAAGAATGGGCTATGGTGGTGCCCGTACGTTGTTCGACCATGTCACTCCATCCGGCACTCTCAAAGTGGGAGACCTACATGCCTTCCAACCCACCTTCATGATCGGTGTCCCTGCAATCTGGGAAAGGATCAAAAAGGCAATTTTCTCCAGCGTGGAAAATTCAAGCTTTATTGACAGACTTGCTTTCTGGTCGTGGCTGAAAGCGAGAGAGATATGGGCCGCAGCCGGATTTGCCGGGACAGGTGGCTTCAATGGGATATTATCGTCCGCCGCCAGTGAGGTGGTTGGGCCCCGGCTGCGGTTCGCCATGTCAGGCGGCGGGCCCGTAGCAGAAAGCACGCAGAACTTCTTGACCATGGTGATGGCTCCTTTGATCAACGGATATGGCTTAACCGAGACAATGGCGTAAGTTTAAGTACTTGATAGCCTGAGTCCAAAGCTGAACCGAAGCTGATGTCTTGATAATCTCCAGCATGGGCGGTCTGATGGATCCCGGGCAATGGCGCCCAGGGTCTATGAGCATCCCAGCCAGCATAGAAATGAAACTGGTCGACTACCCTGATGCAGGCTACTTCACCAGTAACACTCCATCACAAGGAGAGATCTGGATACGGGGCGATAGCGTTATGGAAGGATACTATGACAACTACGATGAGTCCAAGAGTGCAATCGCGCCTGGCAGTTGGCTTCGCACCGGCGACATTGGGCAGTGGGAACCCACATGCAGCGGCGACGACTTTCATTTTAGAATCATTGACCGGAAGAAGAACCTCGTCAAGACACTCAACGGAGAGTACATCGCGCTTGAAAAGGTATGACACCGGTTGGCATAAAGTGTCAGTTCTTCCTTGTGGATGGTGTGTGTACTGACCACAACTCACTCATTCCAGCTAGAGTCTATCTACCGCTCTGCAAAGCTGGTGGCTAACATCTGCATCCATGCATCGCCTCACCGCGCAAAGCCGACAGCTATAGTTATTCCTTCACCGCCAGCCTTGAAGGAACTGGTTAAGAGACATGGTTTAGCTACCCACTATGAAGTATCAGCACTTACACGCCATCCACTTGTCGTGCATGACGCCCTTATGCAGTTGCAACAGATTGCTCGAGAGGCCAGGCTTGCCTCGATTGAGGTAGTCGAGGCGGTTGTGCTTGTTGATGACGCAGAGTGGACTCCTCAGAACGTTAGTGGCATCATTCAGAATTGAGTCATGACATCAGGTCGTTCGAGACTAACATCGAATCCAGGGCTTGACAACAGCGGTTGGGAAGCTTAACAGGCGAGAGATTGTGACTCGCTATCAAGGACTACTTGATGGCGTACATGGACAACTTTGATGGGCGTTACCTAATTGGCAACACTTAAGGCAATAGCATCACATCTTCTGGTTAAGTATTGCAGTGTTATTTCTCATGAGAGTAAGAATTTGTGTATATCTTTACGCTATCTTGGAGTTAATGGTAGCTAAGAATCTGAAACTGGCTGCCAATCGACTCTCTCTGGCCCTTCTCAAGATCCTATTCTGGTCATATGAGAGGGCTCGCAATGGAACCAATAAAAACCGCGCTTGGAGTAAGGGCCCATGGGCAACTGCCTACGTACCTACGGTCACAACTGCCCATAATCGTAATTGCCCACGGTCACAATATGTAGTCGAGCAATCGACGCCAGAGGAGGTCGGGGGTAGATGTCCGGGCAGCCGCGGACGTGGGCCCGGCGAATACGTCGATTCTATTGGTCGAGGCAATGATAAGTGGGTATATCTCCCGGATACTAGAACTCGCATAGAAAGTCTGGATAATGTCGTCACAGTCAGAGAGGCCGGCTATCTTGCATGCGGGAAGACATAGCAGGGAAGGCAGGGATAGTAGAGGATAAGCGCAAAACTCAGCCGCGCGAATCACTTCCCCGTTTTGTGCACAACCATGAGATTTAGTTACAATTTCTGTGCCGCAATAGAGCCTTCCTCGCCCGCAAGGGTCTCAAAGGACTGAAGAAAGACTCGAGTTTAAAAAAACGGGATACAAACACCGAATGAGGGAATACGCCTAGTACCTGGTGAGAAGTCCGCTCAAAGTCCGCTCGGAGTAGAGGGGTTGGTGTGACACCAAGCTCATCTTATGCGTGGTGTGGCTGCAGGAGGCAACAAATTGCAAGGTAACCATGATCTGTTGGTTTCCGTTCCCGCTCCTAATCAATCTACTGTCCGGGTTTCTTGAGAGGTAAGGTTATGAAGCAAACCAACGGAGGGCGGAGACGCCTGTTTGTTCAGATTCATCATTTCCGGCACAGATACTCCACTTCATATAAAGAGTGTAAAGCCCTTTGATTGTCTAGCCTATGCTCTTCTGCGGCATGTCATTCCAATCATACGGCGACGTCGACTAAACAGCAGCATCATCTCATCCACCAGTCGCAACCATGTCGCTTGCTTCTGTGCGCAACATGCGCTCACAATGGTTTCCCCCGAAACCGAGCTTCACCGAGCATAGACTCCCGTCACAAACCGGCCGCGTTTTCATCGTCACGGGTGGCAATGCAGGCGTCGGCTACGAGCTTGTCAAAATCCTATACACTGCCGGCGCTACTATCTATATGGCGTCGAGATCCAAAGTCAGTTTAAGCCTAGAATAGTCCATATGTCGAGAATGGTGCACGGTTATCCAGCTTCACTCGGCCCGCATAACAAGCATTGCCATCATTTGCGACTACCTTCGGCGCTGACAATCCGGCTCACCGAATGCGTAGGAACGAGCAGAGAAGGCCATCGACGCAATCACCAGCGCCGCCTTCGAAAACCCCGGTCATATCAAGGTCCTCCTTCTCGACCTCAACGACCTCGAAAGTGTGAAGTCTGCCGCCGCGTCCTTTGCCCAGCAAGAATCGAAACTAGACGTCCTGTGGAATAATGCTGGGACCGGCGCACTGGGAGTCGAGGTCGGCGCGCGAACAAAACAGGGCTTTGAATCTATGGTTGGCATGCATTGTATCGCAGTGCAGCTCTTCACGCACTTATTGATTCCCCAACTGCGTGCAGCTGTCGATACCAACGCCCCGCGCGGTTCAGTTCGCGTTGTGTGGACTTCAAGCTTCCTGGGCGACGCATCCTCGCCCACCAACGGCATTGACTTCAGCACTCTTGAAAAGGGTACCTCAGACCGCACCCGAAACTACGCTGTATCGAAAATCGGTAACTGGATGCTAGGTCGCGAGATGGCCACCCGTTATCCCGATATCGTGTCCGTGACGCAGAATCCTGGGAACCTCAAGGCTGGCTCATACGCCGGGACGCCTGCCTTTGCCATGTTCTTCATCAACCCATTGCTCTACGACGCCAAATTTGGTGGATATACAGAGCTCTTCGCGGGATTGTCGCCTGATATTTCTCTTCAAAATAATGGCGCATACGTGATCCCGTGGGGACGCATTCGCCAAGACTCGGACTGCCCGAGGAAGGACATTATCAATGCGATGAAGCTCGAAACTGATGGCGGTTTAGGGTACACTGCGAAGTTTTGGGACTGGTGTGAAGAGCAGTGGAGACCATTCGTTTGAGTTGCCTAGAGAAGTTTACTGTCTGTCGTATGAAGTGTTATTACTCTTCTACATTGCTTCTTTGCTATCTCTCTAGTGCTCCTCGTTGGCCATGGAAATCCCATTTTCAAACCTGTGAGACTACCCAAACCAACATAGAAGCATACGATTCCGTTGAAGACGGCTTGCGATGAGCCATTTGTTCTTCTATGTTCGCCCTTGGTCCACTGCCTGACCCCCCTCCCCCTTCCCGCCCCCTTCCC
>JFBX01000893.1:0-16093 GCA_001563135.1 Colletotrichum simmondsii
GGGGGGGGTAAAGGGGATGGATTGATGATAATGGTTGACGAAAAAGTGATTGAGGAGAGTGGGTGGCGGTTCGTGGTGGAAAGGACCAGATAGCATAGCTCCTAGCTCTAGGTAGCTACTGATTGAGGCTTTGTTTTTGATAAGATGAGTATTAGAGACCTCAAGCTTTGGGATTTGGTACCTTGCCTTTTCTCCAAAGTATCCGAGGTGTCATTTCGATGTCTTGCGGGAGTAGGTTAGGTTGTCGCTTGAGTCCATTGAATCTGGTCTCGTTCTCCCTATCTAGACTCTTAATGACTACCGCTACAGCTCCATATGCGGGGGTTTCCCGTTGTTATCGGGTCTGGGGGTGTTGATTTCCGTCCATCTACCACTAAGTAAGAGATAAACACTATCCCTGTACTTCCAGCCTGCCAGGCATTTACACGGATATACGTAGCGTGCCACGGGGTCCACGATAGCTGACCTAGCGTGCGGGCGTTGGCTTACACTGAACCAGGCTACGGGGCACACTATCGAAAATCCGAGGTCAGAGTCGAAGATGGGATGTAGATTTCATATTCCGTGTCCGGTGCCGTTTGGAGAGCACAGAACAGACAGGCTGACGACGCTGAACAGGCCTCTTCCCGGCGCTCGGTGAGCTTGCCGTTTACAATGTTTTGATAGGTATGGGTAGCTAAGATGAGGTTGAGGCAGAAGCGTGAGAGTGGTGGCAAAGGTAAAAAAGGTAGGTGAAATCTGTATCACGGCATCCTCCGTGACTCCGAACCGTACACCGCTCATCTAGGTAGATGTCCCTCGGTTTCTCTCCAACCCCTTGCTCATGACACCATTCCTCCAGGTTTCTGTGTTTCCCGTTGTTTCCCCAAGCTTGCTGCAGACTGCAAAGAGCGGGGGACGGGTGGGATAGAGGGGGGAATGGTGATGTTGGAACTTCGATAAGGACCGGGAAGCAGGAAACCCAAAAAGAACACCCACGTGCCGTTCTTGCCATTTTTTTGCCTTTCCTACATCACCCCATCGGACCATGGCACCATTCAAACGTGCGTGCGCACGCACAGAATGGCACCGCACGCATGGGTGAGAGGTAGCTATCTCAACTTATCCTAATCCTTTATGCCTACCTTGTGTTGCCTGGCTGCCCCGCCCCCGCAAACCCAAACTCCCTACTGGGGCGCGGACGGATGGATGGGGTGTGTTGGACGGGATGAGTGGGCGAGAGACTGTAAGAAAGAGAAAGAGAGATAGAGGACAAGTGTACGTACGTCTTCAAGACATACGCATATAGAGAGACGTCTCTGCTATCTTGCCATCTTGGTGTCCTATACCCTGTCCCCGTACCTTCCTTGGCCGGTCGATCCATACTTCAGGTCGTTAGAAAACGTCGGATTTTCCGCACCTCCAACAACATGACATGACACAACATGCAGTATACAGAATACAAGAGTCATTCTTTCCACCAAACTCCCGCCCCCATCACCGGGGGGAGATAGGGCGGAATAGAGGCGGGAGCGGAGATATCTACATGATGAGACGAAAAAAGAGAAGCACACAGCACGCAGAACGGTCCTCGCTCAAACGAAGCGGACGGGAATTATCAAGAAGCCTATACTGCATACCACTCACACTCGTTGAACAGGGGCGGTCTCTGCCCGCCTGCCTTGAGCCATTGTCCGGGTCCTAGGTCCTAGGTCCAAGGCTCGATAGGTGCGCAGGTTGGTGTCAGTGTCACTTTGGATGTTTGAACTGCCCAGAGCCCATCACCGTACCTCCTTACCGTCCGCGAATGCCCTCTTTCTGCTTGTGCCTCGGGCTTCTCTTCGGGCTTCTCTCTTCGGGCTTGGCACTGCCCTGCTCTGCTCTTTTCTGCTCCTGCCTGCCGACCAATATTTTCTCCCTGCCCCCTCGGCTGAGCCCCCCCTTTCATCCCTTCCTTGACTTTGCCTGCCCGCCTCATTTATACGCCCCGACTCATCGGATGCGGGAGAGACGGACGGGGATGCGGGCGGGAACGGACGGGTGCCGGGGGGTGGAAGAGGTCTGGGCAGGCAAAGGCAAAAACGTACGCCGCAACGGTTCGGTCCTGGTTTTTCAGAAATACATAGGCCGGTGGGAGCCCCCGGGGAGGTTCAGGTTGATGATAAGAAAGAGTGAGAGTACGTGAGACGGTGAGAGAGAGGCGAGCAATGAGGCAGTGAAGTAACAAAGAGCAGAAAAAGCATGCTGAAATTGTGAAAACCATGTTTGACGTTGATGTCCGCGTCCACCTCCCTCCGCAACCCTCGATACCTACCTACCTTACCTAGACAAATGTACATTCATGTACCTAAGCTATAGCTAGGTAAGGTAGGTAGAAGCTAGTGCTGCGCTGCCCCCCCTCCGTACCTTTCCCCCGTAGGATCTGATTCAAAACCCAGATTTACGCCGCCGGCAGCATGCACCCCAGCCTTCGCGGGCCGGGATTGCCAAAAAAACCGCCACGCCCTACCTTCCGTACCGGTAAACCCAGGTTCCTCCCACAAACCACTCCCGGTGCCTCCGTCATTCTTCGTCCGCGGCCGAACGCCGAGGGCCGAGCCTCGACGAGTCTTGATAAGAGCTGCGAGCCGCGGTAGAGACGCAACAGAATCTATGAACAGCCTCTTTCTCTCCCCCTCTCTCTACGATGGAGCATTTCATATCGGTGGACGGACGGACATCCGGACTCGATATCGACCGCATCTCTCCCCGAACAAACATCGAGGAATAAAAGGGTTGCGTGAGACACAGCTCCAGCCCTGGCCGACCACGGTACCTTACACTTCAACATATAGAATAAACACAATGTGGAGATTCTCTTATTCGTTCGTCATTGTCGAACCAAACTAGCCGAATACTGTAGCAAAACAATTACATCTGCAGAAAACCAAAGTTCCTTCTTTCTCGTCGAAAAAGACAGCCAATCGAGCTTGCCTGGAATTTCATCATCATAGCCTCCTTACCCATTCTCAATCTCTCTTTCGGGAGGAGTCTCCAGCCAAGTACAAAACAGACCGGTGTCCGCCTGACCACTAGACCAGATCTCCCCCCGGCCATCTCTAGATGTCCGATGTGGATGAATACAACCATTCGCCTTTGCCGTTGGGGTCAAAACTTCAGCCTCGAGTTTGCCCTTTGTTTTTGGTCCGTGATTAAACGCCTGCTTTCCCCAAAGTGTCCCATCCGTTTCCTCAGATATGCCTCCTGATGTGGCCGCCTGACCTATTGCCGGGTTCGTGAATGCCAATGTACAATTAGACGTCGAGATGATGATTTAGGCCTTTGCCTGGGTGTTCTTCTCCTGGTTCGAGAAGCAGGCGGCGGCGTCCTTGCCCATCCACTTATTGACGACAGTCTGGAAGTCTGTTTCGGAAACCACAGGACCTTGACCTGAGCACTTGGCCTTCTTCTGCAGCTCGGAGCACAGGCCGTCGAGATCGAACTCGCCAGCCTGCACACTGGGGCAGGTTTGAAGCTTCTCCCTGTTAAAGGTGTCAGTGTCGGCTTCGTAATTGCCTGGAAGGGGTGTATCGTACCAAATCTTGTTGCAGTTGTAATTCTCGGCCTTGACAGCCTCTTTAACCACATCATCGTCTGCATTCTTGGCAGCATCGATTTGATCGATGAGATTCTTCTTGGGAACGTTGGGGCTGGGGGCCATGTTGTATGGTGTAATGAAGTCGGCATCGAGAGCGTCATTGAAGAAGCTTTCATCAAACGTAGTTGCGGCCAGAATGTTTTCTTGCGGTTCACGGTATCCGCCAAAGAGCTGGGGATCAAATTGACCACCATTCTGCTGGGCAAGCCAGTCAAAATTGTTGGTGTCGATACCGGCAAATAATGACTGCTGTGTAGTTGACTCCTCTCCAATGGTGGTCATAGTATCAACAGGCTTGAAGCCCATCGGTGACTGAGTGAAAGGCTCAGGGGAAGTTCCACAAGACGAGCTGGGGCCTCCATTTGACTGGGATGACGCTGATGGTGAACTTGTCGATGTGCCATTGTTCATGGTGTAAGAACCAGAGTCGACACTGGCGCGGGATGTGTTGGTACCCAATGACCCATTGGCAAGCGAAGGGCTGAAGAGAGAAGTGAAGTTGGCCAGGTCGTCCTTGGTACCAAAGTCAAGTCCTGCAATAATACCAGGGCTGTTGTCCTTGGTGTGGTTGAGAGGGCTGACGGGGTTGCTTCCGTTCATTTGCAGAGGCGATGAGGAGGATCTTGCGGGCTGCGCCGGCTTGGTAGGCATTTGAGAGCCGGGCAAGACACCAAACTTGGGGAATTCGAACTGGAAGTTGACGTCGCTGAGGTTGCCAATGGCAGAGTTTCCAAAGCCCATGGGAGACTTGCTGTGGGAGACTGAGCGGGTGCTCATGGCCGCAATCTTTGTCTTGTACTCGTTGAGCTCAGAAGTCATGCGGTCGATCTTTGCCTTGAGTTGGCTGTTTTCGCTGTTAACGTCCTTGGACGCCTTCTCAAGCTCTTCGACCTTTGTCTCGAGATCCTTCAGGTGCTTCTCCTTGCGCTCACGGAATGCCCGCTGCGCAGCGCGGTTCTGTGCCTTGCGTTTCTTGGAAGCGTTAGAGTCATGGATATTACCAGAACAATCATTGAAACTTACTGAGGTCGGCTCGGAAGTAAGCGGCTTACGGCCGGGCTTCTTGGGAGCCTTCTCGCTACCCTCGCGTCTCTTTGCGTCGTTGCCTGGGGAATCCTCATCTTCATCATCGTCAGGGTGAGATCTCTTGTCGTTTCCATCGTTCTCAGTCGAGTCGGACTTGGTTGACTTGGCCGATTGAGCGCCACCAGGGATGTCGCCGATCATCTTGGCCTGGCCCACGGTGCTGACATCAAAGTCGAAGCTCGAGTCACCAAAGTCGTAGTCGTAGTTGTCGAGGTAGGGAGACTCTTGGAAACCAGTGGCAGCGGCGCCCTGCGCCGGCGACGTCTGATAAGAGGAAGGCGACATTGAGTTATCCTTGGTGGTGGGAGACTGGTTCGCGAGCTGCTGCTTGTTGGAGTTGAGAGCAGCGTAGAGCAGGCTCTGCTGCTGCGGGGTCAAGATGAAGTTGGTTGGGAAACCACTGTTGGTAGTGGAAGCCATTGCGAAAGGAGTATGAGAGGGCGGCGAAGTGTAGGTAAGGTAAACGGGAGTCAATTCGGTGCAAGAGGGCTGTAAAGGAGGCGAACTCGGAGTGCCGATTGCGGCTCAGGGTGCCGGGGTCACGATGGGTTGGATTCCAGATAGGCCGGATCAAACGGTGATGTCGTCTGAAAGGACAAGGAAACACTCGACTACTTGGCGACACCTATGGTCCTTGACCGAGGGATTCTTGGACGTCGAGGTCGTCGTCGTCAAGGAAAAGGTCGAAGAAGGATAGTATAAAGTCCTCGAGTAGGAGTGGTGGTCCGACTGGTGAGAGGTGACGAAATGCAATGGTCCGACACTGGCTGGGGTGGGATGCGGATGGAGGGAAGTTGATGCCTTTCGGGGACAAAGTTGCTGCCTGACTCACAGGCCGGTCTCCAAGGGCCACCTGCTGTACTCTGTGGACAAAATTCGCAGGATCCAGAATCCACGGAAAGCGGGAGAAAAGACGTGCTTTGGGAGAGGGTGTGCGGTGATGCGTGTGTGCGGTGTAGTGAGAAAAAAGTTGTTGGTTCGCAGTGACGGCAAATGCGTCTGAGTAGGAAGTGGAGAGAATCGAACTGAATGGACGACCGCAGACGGTGAGGAGGGGGAAGAATTTCAGCGTTCTTCAGTGTCAATTTGTCAGCCGTCGTGGACGCCAAATGGAGGAAGGGCCCAAGGGGAGGGGGGAAATGGAGGGGGTCGGCCGAGGGGGGGAAGGTACGGATACTACAGTACGTACTGCCTAGGTATTGCGGCAGGTAGTTAGGTACATATGTACACTAAGAACTGGGAGAGGTCGGGGGGTCCCAGCGGGGGGATGACGGGGCCAGTCTGGGTCGATTGGAGCTTATCTATTGGTTCCGAGGCCCGGTTATCACCGATAAGGCGAAGGGCGCAGCTGTGCCGCCAGTGTCGTTTTCGCATCATCCAGCCGTCGACGGATCCATTTCTGTTGCACAATTGTCCATGTTTCTAGTCCTCTTTCCCCCCCATTTGCCTCCATTTGCCCTCCATTTGGTACTACTGTGTATGCCTTCCACGGTACGGAGATACCCCGACCCTGTGTCTTTAGGACCTGCCCACCTGAGCTGCCCTCGCCCTGAAAGAGGGATCGCGGCACCGCGCGCTACTGTTGCAGGGGTTGCTAGTCTGGTGATGCCTCGAGGGGTTCTGTTCCATCTTCCAGGGTACGGAGTAAGGTACGGAGTAGAAGAAGGACAACATTCGCCACGCATCCTTCTTGCTGCCTCCCCATTGGCCTTAACTTGCTCACTCTCTTATTATACCTATCACTATGGGAATCAATCACACACACATATTTACGGCAACGACCGCCCGGCAAGATGGAAGCGAGGACGACTGGACTTACACACACACACAGTGAAGGTCCCGACGGACGGACATTATCCAACCGAGGGCCGACTTCAGTCCAGCAAATCCCATCTGATGTTGCCAATCGAATTCATCGCGAGTCTGCAGGTTCTGAGCCCAGGCTCCCCCGGTATCTCACCACAACATGACGGCCACCAGTTAGCCAGAACTCGCCCAATCTGTCGCATGACGTGGGTATAGCACTTTCTGCGTAACAATGCGAGTGGCGGGTCGCAACCTCAGTCATCGGCCAAGTGCCAAGGGCGAGCTCCGCCTGCTGGCCTCGACTGCAATCTTCCATGGGAAATGGGTACTCTCTCCCCGTAACGTCCAAGACACTAACCAGACCCGGCTGTCAATTCTTCAAACGGCGCGCCCGACCTGCTGGATATGAGTCAGGGCCATCCTCCGCACCTGCCACCGTACTGCGCAGTCAGATTTATGATCCAGTGCTCACTGCTGTTGGGGGGGCTTGCTATGCAGCCGCTTCGTGCCGCACAGCCTCTGCAGGTTGCTGTAAATCCGGCATATGTCCATATCCGCCGGAGGTAGCCGTGGTAGCGTCTACGACTCTACAGCCGTCGATCCGTCATTCAGATACATCTGCCAAGATAGTCTGTTATCCCGCTGTAAGCCCCGTTCAAACCCCGAGTGCGTCCGGCGCAACAGGCGAAGCCCATGTCGAGGCTTACACTTCCCCTACTCTGACCCAGCTTGGCAGCTATACCTAAAGAAAGGTACACTACTTTACGCTTTTCTTAGGTACCGTCCCTTGGAAACTGGGGATGACTGGCTGGAACTCTATTCTTTGCTCGCCGCCAGACCGTCTTGGCCTTATTTAGCCGTTCACGCAAAAGATCCCATGCAGCGGGCGTATGCTCAAACAAGTGGCTGCCTAGATCTGATAATTCAAAGATCGTCTTCGTCTTGCAGGCCATCTCGTGGGACGTGCCGCTTCAAGGGTAGTAAGGGGGAAACTTGCACGAAGTAGAAGACGAATACTGCTGTCAATGCTGGGATGACAAATGACACTACGAACACGTCTCTGCAACTGTACCACCTTTTCGGCCCTGCTATCACAAGATACGGACAGGGATTTACATACTAGCATCCGTAGAGGAAACGCACATCTCCTACGGCACAAGCACGAGACAACAGCTCTTGTTGACAGCCCACCTCGTCGCATCCTTCCACATCTATCTGTTGTTGTGTGTGTCGTAGTGCGGTCCTTAGCAAAACTGTTGGTCCAGGGACCAGAAGTGGTCAGTTCTGCTTACATCTCTTTTCCTTGCATAAATCGCCACAGCCGAAGAGGGCGTCTAGACCCGACGCTACTCCGCCCGAAAAGCTTACACTGCACACTGCGCGTCTCGGGACTTTGTGAACATGCTTGGCCTCCCCTCCCTCTAGGCACTACAAGTACATCTGAGTGGAGGGCGCGAAGGAGCGAGGCACGCGAGGCTCAGGCGGGTGCGGCGAAACTGCAAACCATCGCCGAGGGATCACTTGAGCCTGTCGTACCTTCTTGCATGATGAACGGATGTAAAGGCTGCCGGGTGTATTATGTGCCACACTGCCAAACACCTCATATGGTGGTCAGTTGTCACTGCCATCTACCACATGGTTCTAAGGGAGCACGCCATTCAAAGAGGCGGCAAAGAGTGTTCGATCAGACGAAGATTGACCCAAGGTATTTCACTCGCCGCCGCAAGTCGCCACGGAACCAGATAAGACCAACGGGACTGGATTCCATCCCCGCAGCCGTCTCCGTTGCGTGCCCACGCATGCCCTCCATGCTCCATGGTGAGCAACCCGGAAAAGGTACCGCAACGTCCCGGTTGGGAGGCGCCTGCGCTGAGGTCATTCCGTCCCCGGCGCGGGGGTTAAGGTATGGGCGGACCAACAACTCAAAAAAAGTTCGCTTTCAGGTCCCTTCGTGCAGAAAAATATCTTAGGTCCCGCTTCATCCATGACCCTGACGGCCGCCTTGAAATGTTTCGACGACTGCCTTGAGTATGCTGATGTTACCCGGCTGCGTATGATCGTGCTGCGCGCTGCGAGTACTTGGCTCCCGGGTGCGGCGGCACCGCAGGTGAGACTCGAGAGATGGTTCATGGAATGCCTTGATGCAAGCGATTCTCTCGTTTCCACGGTATGCAAGAGGCAATGGAAGGCCGCAAAATGCCACAGAAACGAAAGAGGTTCCGGCAGTGGCCGCGCCGGGTGGGATCCACACGTGGACGTACTGCTGTCTCCCCGCATTGACCACCATGCAGCCGTCCACCACCCCGCCCGTCAGGGGGAAACGGAAGGGAAAGAGCAGCCTCATGTCAGAAGCCAGACATCATTCGTCCGCCCACAGCAGCTCTCAACTGTGTCTACACATCACACGACTTCGCCCCAAACTCCACTCCACACGAAAAGACCACAGCTTCAGCCCCGCGATAGGCTTTTTTTCCGAAGGGCCACCCGAATAAATACCACCAGCGTCTTCAACTCCAAGGAGCTTGGACTCTGCCGCCCTTGCCATGGATCTGGCGTACGATCACATCCAGGAGAACTCGCTCCCCAAGGATGCCGATAAGAAGAATGGCGACGCCAAGGACACCAAATCCGACCAGCCGCAGTCATCCTTGAACGATGACTTGCAGGAGGCCTACAAGGCCATCTCGTCCAGTCCTTGGGGCATGCGCATCGGTGGCTTCTTGGGAAGTGCCGTGAAGCAGGTGAGGCGATACACCATACAAGAGCTCCAAGGGAATCCAGGAATGAGCCGGCTAACCCGGTGATGCTAGGGACAAGAAGTCTACAAAGAGGCCTCCAAGGAGGTGACGGAGCTCGGTCAGGACGCATCCAAGGGCTTCAGCTCCATAATCAACCGAACGAGATCCCTCACCGTCAACACGACGACGCAAGATGAGTCTTCCGGAGACAAGAGCAAGGAGACCGACAGCCAGACGACGCCCACAAAGACCAGAGACTTGGCAGCTTCCGACGACGCCATGAGCAGCTCCGAGAACTACCTCACCAGGCTCCGCTCCGAGGCAGCCAAGCGGCTCAAGGACCTGCAAAAGGCCGAGGACGCCGCCGACGAGGCTCTGCTCCGCTTCGGCACCAATATCAGCAACTTCCTCAAGGAGGCCGTCAGCATCGCGCCGCCCACCGACGCCAACAGCCAGGGCGGCGCCGTCATGTTTGAGAGCAAGGACGCGCAGGGCAAGCGGGTCATCCACACCTCGAGGCAAGACGCCCAGCTGCACGTCATCCACACGAGCACCGAGAGCTTCGCAAAGGACCCTGCCACGGAGGAATTCGCGACCTGGGCCAAGACTTTCGACGCGGAGAAGAAGACGGCCGAGATCAGCGACGACTTGAACAAGTACCTCGAACTGCGAACGACGATGGAGAAGCTCGTGCCCGACCAGGTTCCCTATGCTGAGTTCTGGAAGAGATACTACTTCCTCAGACATGGTCTGGAGGCTGCCGAGACCCGAAGACGCGATTTGCTCAAGGGTGAGTGAAAGATATCTTGGATTGTCACAACTGTTTGCTAACTAGACACAGCTGCTTCTGCCGAGGACGAAGTTGGCTGGGATGATGACTCCGATGATGAGGCCACCACAACTACTGCTCCTGCTCCTGGTACCGCCGCTGCCGCCACTCCCACTCCTGCTGCTGGCGCTGCTCCCAAGACTGAGAAGACGCAAGCCCGCCCACCATCAGCCGAGTCCTCCACTACCATCCAGCCTCCCGCCCAGACCTCCTCCACCCTGAAGCCTGCCGAGTCACGCAAGTCCAACGACGAAAAGTCCCAGGCCGACAGTGACACCAGCTACGATGTTGTCGGTGCCACCTCTGGCGTCCCCAGCCAAGCCCCCAACAGCCCCAAGGACTCCCGCAAGGCCGACGATAGTGACGATGACTGGGAGTAGTAGTAGGATGAGCGTCTACATTTTGCTGACTGGCGTTGAATCTGGGATGGGCTTTTGGATTTTGTTTTCTCTCTCTGGCTCGAATGGCAAGCTCTTAATTATGCGGACATTTGTACATCAGCCACGCGGGGCTCCTTTGTGAAGCATTTGCTTTTTTGGAGAAACCAAAGTCGCGGTGGTGGAGGGGGTATTTCTTCTCTCTCTCTCTGTCTTCGCTTCTTTTTTTTGCTTATAAGACAAAGTCCTTTATCTCTTCTTCTTGGTGACCGTGGTGAATCCGTCTTCGTCGACCTCGGGCTCCTGCTTCTCCTTTGGCGCACGCACAAGCTGAGGCGCATCGTCCATCTCGACATCATCACCCCCGTCGTCGTCGTCTTCGCTGTCGTCGTCCTCCCAGTCGGTATCCTGGTCGCCGGCCTCGACCTTTTTATACAAGCCCTCCACCTTGGCGCCCTTGCGGCTCTCCCACTTGGCGCGCAGCTCGTCGACGGCGGCGAAGTTGCCCTTGGCGCACTCGGCGCGCAGCTTGACGATCTGCTCGGCGACGTCGTAGCCCGTCTCGTCGTCGACGTTGACCTCGAACTCGTCGAGCATGACCTGCAGCAGCATGGTCTCGACGTAGCCCGTGTCGGGCTCCTCTGCGGCGGCGGCGGCGGTGGCGGGCATGGCTTGGCCCGCGGCCGTGATTTTTGTGAAGGTGGGAAAGATCTCGGCGACGGCGCCGGCGAACCAGTCTCGTTTGTCGGCGGAGTCGGGGCCGCCCCAGTGGTTTTGGACGGCGAGGGTGAGGGCGGGCCACATGTGGAGGGAGAGGGCGACGGCTTGTTCAAAGGTCGACTGGCAGGCCTCTACATTTCGGGTGTTAGAGTTTTCAATGTTGTAGAGAGATGTTGAGCATCAGCGTGTTTGGATCGTGAACTTGCCTGCCGTGATGGGGGCGGTGGTCGCCATTGTTTGGTGATGCTGCTATTTCGCGGGGTATCAAAAAAAGTAATGGAGGGGCAGATTCTGGCTTGGGGTGCGGTGACAGCTTTCGTTGCCAAATTTCCAGATCACAATTTTTTTTCCCCCTTCCCCTGTAGGGTGGATAGTGCATGCGACGATTTGCACTGTCGGTTGTGCTGTGTGGGGTTTTCCACGGCCACCTACCTACCCCATCCCGGTCCCGCTTTCGGGTCTAGCCAGGCGCGTGCCAGGGCCCCCGTACGGGCAGGGCAGCTGAAAACACATGAAAGGGAACCTGAGCTTCCTCACTAAGGTACCTGACCTTACGTGCAAGCTGCCAGCTGCTCAATTGCCTACGTCTGAAATGTCGCTTAAATCTCAATAACTCATCTTGGGAGAGAGCATTGCGTATCTTGGCAGCCAAACCAGCTCATTATTCATGATCCTGGCAGCTGGTGATGAAGCTACGGCCGGTTGACCAGGCCCAGCGGACATTGGCTCATCCACTTGGGCGCTGCAAGTGATGTCATCGGTCCCCTATTCCGGTAGTGAGCTCTCAGCCATCTGGGGTGTGGAAGTTTCAGGGTGTGCGGCTTTCTTCTGTGCTTCCCGCTCCGGGCTCCCTCAAAGCGTAACGTGATGGTCTGTTCCATAAACAATATAGGATCGTCCACCAGCTCGCCAAAGGGGGGAGCTTTCAAAAGCCAAGAGATTCCCCGCCGCCGTTCAAGGGGAGGAAGATTCTGTTGCTCCCCTTCAGCTTCTGATCTGAGGACCGGACTGAACTGGAACTGGACCAGACTGGACGCGAGAGAGAAATCATGAACCCGTTGAAGCTCAACACCACGTCGGTGTCATTGGCGGTCACGCCAACCGTCGTATCCACCCTCTTTTCACATGTGAGTCTCTCCAGAATCCCCTATTCACAATCGCGTCAGGTCGTCCCTTGAATCCAGCTTCCCCCGGATTTGTTCCGTCACAGAATACGCAATGCAACCCCCACCGCGATAGCTACAGCTCTATGACCATGTACGCAAGTGCAATTGACTGATCCTCAATCTCACAACAGTACCTTAATCGAAAAACCTCAAAGCAAGGGCCCAACTCCCACTTATCCTACGATGAAGGTCTGCACCTCGTCCGATCCTTCCTCGAATTCGCTTCCCACCACACCGTCGAGGAGCTCCAAGCCTTCACGGCTCAATGGGTCCCGCACCCGCAATGGGTCAAAGTAGAAGACGTCGAGATCCCCGAGGCCGAGCTCGAGAAGTCGGCCGGCCTGATCGAGGCCCAACTGGGACCCCGAGGCGTACGGGCCGTGGGGGGTTGCAAGTGGTGGAAGTGGCGGAAGCCGCAGAGCCCCCTCAAGGCCGAGTGGATCGAGATGCGCGCCGACTACCACGAGCGCAAGAAGAACGGCGGCGCGACGAAGCGGGTGATGCTCTACGTCCACGGCGGCGCCTACTTCTTCGGCAGCGTCGACGAGCACCGCTACCAGATGCAGCGACACGCCCGCAAGCTGAAGGCGAGGGTCCTCGCGCCCCGGTACCGCCTCGCGCCGCAGTTCCCTTTTCCCTGCGGCCTCCAGGACTGTCTCGCCGCCTACCTCTACCTCCTCACCGTCCAGGACCCCACCACCATCGTCCTGGCGGGCGACTCGGCCGGCGGCGGCATGGTGCTCTCGATGCTGTGTATCCTGCGAGACCGTGGTATTCCCCTGCCAGCGGGCGCTGTACTCATCAGCCCCTGGGTCGACCTCACGCACTCGTTCCCCAGCGTCTCGGGGGATAACCAGATGGACTACATCCCCTCGTCCGGCTTCCACCACAAGCCGTCCCGGGCCTGGCCGCCGCCGAACGAGGACGATATGGAGATGATGAGGGAGCAGGCCATCAAGGCGCGGGCGGGCAAGGAGAAGAGCGCCACGAAGCTCAACACGCTCGAGAAGAAGCAGGCGGCGCCCATCGCGCTGGGCGACGGCGACGAGACGCTGGGAGGTACCTCTGACTCTTCTGGTAACGCGGATCCCACAAAGACGGCTTTGCAGCTTTCCGTTACCATTGACGGGAAGCTCACCACAGTCAAGGACCAAATCCAAGTAAGTCTTCGTAGGGGAGCCTCCTCCACCCACATGATATACTAATAGCCCTTTCCAGATGTACACGACCAACGCCTTACTCTCACATCCCATGGTCAGCCCGGTAATGCAACCGACACTAGGCGGCCTGCCCCCGCTCCTCATCATGGTAGGCGGCGGCGAGGTCCTGCGCGACGAGCAAATCTACGTGGCCCACAAGTGCGCGAATCCTGCCAAGTATCCGCCGCCGGGCCTCGACGACGCCGGGATGGCGCAGCTAAAGCAGTACAAGCCGACGGACGTGCAGCTTCAGGTCTGGGACGACCTCTGCCACGTCGCCCCGACGCTCAGCTTCACCCGCCCGGCCAAGCATATGTACCGCGCCGTCGCGCAGTTCGGCGCCTGGGCGCTGGCGAGGGCGCAGCAGACGGAGATTGAGATCCTGGATGACGATGACATCTCCACGATTTCTTCCAGCTCCACCTCGGATTCGGATAAGGAGGAGAACCAGACGGGGAACAACGCCGGTGGGGGCCAGCCTCCGGAGCTGGTAGGCAAGGCGGGCATGCCGTTGCCGCCCTTCAAGAAGCACATGATCCGCCAGAAAATCTCCACGCGCGGCGTCGTCTCCGACCTCCCGCCCGAATCCGAGCTGGACGGCTGCGTCATGAAGCCGGAGGAGGTCGGCGTCGTCAGGCCCACGCCCGTGAGGCGGTGGCTCGACACCAAAGCCACCTTTGACAAGAAGTTCTCGAGCGCCAAGGCCAAGGTCCACAAGAGCATCATCAAGGACCTGGCGGACGGGTACATGGATTTCGGCGACGGCGAGCAGCCGCCGCCCACGGCGCTGGCCGGTCGACGAAAGGCGTCGGATGAGCTGGTGGATAGGAAGAAGACCAAGAGTATCGGTCTGGCGCTGTGGTCGCTTTGGGGCTCCAAGCACGACGAGACGACGACGAAAAGAGAAAAGAAGGCCGATTCTGAAGCCGTCGCCGCCGGCAGGACGTCGCAGCAGACGCGGGAGTCGCAGACTTCGCCTAGGGGCGGCGAGGGAGCCAGGCCCTTTGAGGATATCGAGCACCAGGACCCGGCGCCTCTCGGCTCACCTACGGGCAGCAAGCGGCGGTTCGTCCGGGACGAGCATCAGACGGATGAAGAGGAGGAGACGCCGGCTTCCACTCAGGTGCAAGAGTCCCAGACCACAGCAGTCGAAGAGACAATGACGACAACGACGACGCCGGTAGCGGCCCTCATCGAGAAGAGGAAAGAACAAGAGAAACACAACGAGCAGGCCGCCGCCGCCGCCACCGACGGGAACCACCTAAGCCCAGATTTCGTCCCAGGCGGCACCGGCGTCGCGGGCAAGCGGCCCTTCCTCGACGGCATCGCGCTGCCCTTCAGTCTCGGCAAGAAGGACGCCGAGACGGCGAGCATGGTGACGCTCATGTCGGGCGCCGATAGTCGGCCCATCAGTCCCATGCCGCAGCTGACACAGTCGGATACGGGCGCGACGACTGACGGGGTGGCGGTTAATGGGAACGGGATTTCTGCTTCCGAGGCGAGTACGCAAGTTCCAACGGAGACTGAGAGTGCGAGGCCGCCGTTGGATACCTTTGTCACGGCGGCGGAGGATCTGCCTCTTGCTAAGGGGAAGGGGAAGGAGGTTGTGGGGAACGGGGGGTTGGAGCAGACTGCGTGAGATGTTTGCTGTATAGATAAGAACAAGTATATAAGAAGCCTGAATCGTAGTGTGTACACAAATCTTGATCAACACAGTTAGTTCTGTTGTCTTCCCCTTTTTTGGGGAAGCGTGTTCTCCCGTCCTTGGGATCTCAATCGCGAATCCTCATACTCCGCGAGACCCTGCCGCAATGTCGTTGAATATGATTTCTTCATTTTTTTACATATTGTTACAGCGTCGAGGGTATATACAGCTCTTGTACACTCTTGTTTTGGGGGGAGAACGTGACCCTGTCCCTTGTGTCTGAGGGTTGTTCCTCCTATTCCGTAGCAGCAGCAAATTCCAATGCTGCGCTTCCCATTCTCGCTCCTTCTTCTTCTCGAGTTTCTCCTCATCTTCCAGCCATACAGAGTCTTTCCGTTCCACCCCTTAATCAACACCGTTCACCTGCTTCCAGTTCTCCAGGTAGAGCTTGGGGTCGCGGGGACCTTCTTTCGTGGGGTACGATCCCCTCAGGGGCCGCACAGCCTCAGAGACGAACGGCGTGAGCTACACACACACAACACGTCAGCATCCAACGATTCTCGACTCGACCGGTCATCATTCTCCTTCCTTCCCTCCCGCGTTCCGCGAGTCTCCGTGGTACCTGTCTCCTTACCTTGAAATCCTTCAAGCCCTCCGGCACGACGTACGTCCGCACCTTGTGCCACTCAATCACGTAGCCTCCGTACTTTGTGTGGCGACCCATGGCGCCCGTCCGGTTTCCCTTGTAGAAGCCCTTGTTGACGTCCTTGGTCGTCAGCTTCAGGTGCCTGTACTTGAGCACCTGGAGGACGGGTGAGGGTCTCATGATGGGCGGTGTTTGGTTGTCGGCTCTCTTGCCCGAGCTCGGGGGGGGGGGGGTTCGGGGGGGGGGGGGGGGGGGGGGGTTTCAT